>PVIY010009289.1:9249-73344 GCA_004026745.1 Myrmecophaga tridactyla | reverse complement strand
AATATCATCACATAGTTGCATATTCATCATCATGATCATTTCTTAGAACATTTGCATCAATTCAGAAAAAGAAATAAAATAAAAACAGAAAAAGAAATAAAATAAAAACAGAAAAAAAAAGATTATTCATACCATACCCCTTACCCCTCCCTTTCATTGATCACTAGCATTTCAAACTAAATTTATTTTAACATTTTTCCCCCTATTATTTATTTTTATTCCATATGTTCTACTCATCTGTTGACAAGGTAGATAAAAGGAGCATCAGACACAAGGTTTTCACAATCACACAGTCACATTGTGAAAGCTATATCATTATACAATCATCTTCAAGAAACATGGCTACTGGAACACAGCTCTACATTTTCAGGCAGTTCCCTCCAGCCTTTCCATTATGTCTTGAATAACAAGATGATATCTACTTAATGCATAAGAATAACCTCCAGGATAACCTCTCGACTCTGTTTGAAATCTCTCAGCCATTGATACTTTGTCTCATTTCACTCTTCAGCGTTGGCCATTTTTTAAAACCTGGACACTCTCCTTATGATGTAAGTAGTTATTATATCCATTTTATAGATGACAAAACTGAGACTCTGGTAAAAATAAACTGCCTCAAACCAGAGTGGGCGTTCAAACTTTTGCCTGACTCCAATGTCCTTATTCTTTCCCCATTATTCCATGTTGGGTCACAGCAGAGAGCTGAGGAAGTGAGAACAAAACAGATCTCAGCTGAAAGAAGCTAGAGACAGGGCCACTTCCTGGGACTAGGGAAGTAATGGGAAAAAAAAAAAAAAGCTTTCTAACCAGAAACACTGAGAGATTGGGATTGGGAGGTTCCAATGGACCCAGAAATGACCCTCAAGAGAAAAGGGCAGTATTCACACCGTGAAGAGCGGAGTACTCCAATTAGGCACTCCAGAGACTAACAGCCAGTTAATAATTTTCCCACTCCTCTTAACCTCATCTTCTTGCCTGAGCTCCCTAAAGGGATCAGATACTGCAGCAATCAAGATGAGCTCTGAGTGTAAATGCTAAGTGACGAAACTGCAGAGGAGACCGCACTCCTTCCACCCGCAACAGACAAGTTCGGGAAGGGCGAAAGCTCAATTCTATACAAAATGGAAACATGACACAGGCTTGGATGTTTTGACTACCAAACTGAGACCATGTTCTAGTTTGCTAGCTGCAGGAATGCAATTTACCCGAAACGGAATGGCTTTTAAAAAGAGGAATTTAATAAGTTGCTAGTTTGCGGTTCTAAGGCCGAGAAAATGTCCCAAATAAAACAAGTCTATAGAAATGTCCAATCTAAGGCATCCAGGGAAAGATACCTTGGTTCAAGAAGGCCAATGAAGTTCAGAGTTTCTCTCTCATCTGGAAGGGCACATGGTGAACATGGCATCATCTGCTAGCTTCTTCTCCTGGCTTCCTGTTTCATGAAGCTCCCTGGGAGGCATTTTCCTTCTTCTTCTCCAAAGGTCACTGGCTGGTGGACTCTGCTTCTCGTGGCTATGCCATTCTGCTCTGCTCTCTCTGAATCTTCTTCATTCTCCAAAATGTTTCCTTTTATAGGACTTCAGAAACTTATCTAGACCCACCCAAATGGGTGGAGACATGTTGTCACCTAATCCAGTTTAACAACCACTCTTGATTGGGTTACATCTCCAGGGAGATGATCTGATTACAGTTCCAAACATACAATATTGAATAGGGATTATTCTGCCTTTTCAAAATGGGATTTTGATTAAAACATGACTTTTCTAGGGGACATGCATCCTTTCTAACCAGCACAGACCACGTCTTATAAATTGAAATGCCTGGTAGGTTATGTTATCTAAGAATACCCATAAAAATAGTGGGGTTTGCCTGAATTTTTGCATAGGCTCAGACAAGAATTAGCCACACAAAATGCCCTATGATTGCATCTTGTGCAATGAAGAACGAATTACTGCTTCCAAGATAAGTTGGGTCAGTACATTGGCTTATCCCATTTGTGTGGCTTTCTGAATTCCTTTTTCTTAAAACTTTCCTTGATTCTACCTAAACAATGTGTTGGAGGTGAAATGCAGTAAGCAGTGAGGGCAGGAGCAGACAATATGGTTTTGCTTACGTTCTTGATCTCCTAAGGGTATTTTGGGGCCTATCACCTTTTGGTTGTGTGAACTTGAAGTGATTTGAAGCTGTACCATATTTGATAGGAAAGCATATTGCTGTCAGCATGGATGTCAAAAACAAATGCGTCCACGTCCAAATTTGGGGGCATATTTTAACCATGTTATATAAAGAGAAAAAAAACTCTTTCTTCTTTGAAAGAAGAACACATTGTTAAGACTTGCCATTTGTTAGTACATTCTTTTCATCTTTGCAGACAGATCTAAACTATGTGAAGCTTTCTCTTTGGTATTTGAGCTTTCGAGCTTCATCCATTGTTGTTTGATTTTAGTTTTTGATATTTGCAAACTTTCTCCCATTTTATATTCATATATGTGTGGAACACCAAGATGGTACATGAATTTGTTTTTGTTTCTAAAGAAGGAGGTAAACATATTAACATTTAATCTTCCAGTAATGGAATCGGAAACAAAATTCTCAGCAACTTACAATGCTGTTCGGAGATGTTTCTCTGCTGCCTGTTGTGAGAAGTTAGGGTATGTAAAATAAATGATGTATGGAGCTGTAGGAATGCGACTTTTCCAGGCTACCTTATGTCTAAGGAACATTAAACATAGGGTTCTCGTTTAGCAAATAAATAACCATTCATTTCAATGGCTGCATAGTCTGGACTTTCGTGCATATTTTTGCAAAGATAAGGAGAGGCCATTAGGGATTTAATATAAAATAAATCGCCAAGGGGTCTTCTTGTAGTCCTAGTGTCTCTCTGCCACATGGTGTGTTACTAATGTTCATAAATGGGCTTAAATGAATTTGTTATCTGTATTACATTTGCAGTGTGTATATATTTATACATTATTTTTTAATTGTGTTTAAAAATAAAACAGTAAATACATCATTTTGGAGAGTTGAAAACGTAGAATACGTAAATCAATCAGCTTCAATTAGTATTAAAAAATGTCAGTATTTTCGATTTGCCTGTGGTGTATTTACCCCACAGAGTTTAATATGTTTTAGTTTTGTGATCTGCGAGGTAGCCATATGGTTAATTTGTCACCTTGTAAGAATAGAATGTTGCAATCCAGGCTCGATGAATGATATAATGCTTAGGCACAACTGAAAGAGTCTGTGTTTTAGTTTTTTATTGATGCCGTAGGTCAGATTTGAACCAGGTTTGATGGCCTGGCTGAGTCAAGGAGCTTTGCTGCTTGGCTTCCTTCCTGAGTTACCCTTACAACTTTCACATTTATAGGAAGACAATGGCAGGAAATGTTCTGCATCCTTTAAAACTATTTGATTGTATCTCTTATTGCATCCACAAGGTAGTTGAGCTAAAAGAGTTTACTTTTCGACTTTTATTATTTTTCACAATGCTAAGTAGAAATCGTACTTTTTACAATAAGTAAAATTTAATAAATTATAACCTAAAAGATACGTTTTTGTTTAGATTAGACTCTGGAATGATTCCAAATGGCTCCGATAACATTTTAAAATATAGTTACACATGTTATAAGAAGCACTTTGATCTCTTTGATATCTGTGCAGTAGAAATGATTCTTAATAGATCATCACTTTAAGAAATTCGTTACTTGAAGATGCCAATTAATTTATTACTTTTCGTTAATAATCTGCTATGTGATTTTAAATTGTTGCATATGTGCTAAATTTTATCTATCCATTTCGTATTCCAAACACAGATTATGGCATAAATATACAATTCTCATTCTTTTCTCCTGAATGATTTGAGACTATCCTTTTCAAAGAGAGCAAAATCTTTCCAAATTACTTGCAGCCAACATTTTATTTTGAATCAGTGCTTATGCAATGCTGTCATGTGTAGAGATATCATTCAGTTCAAATATTTATTAGATAACTATTAGACCTTGGTTAATCACCTTCATATACATTTGTTTCTGAACACAAATGCAACCACTGTTTTCTCATCTAATACAAGGAGAAAGGTAGTTGGAGAGCATGTGTGTGTAACCTTTGCATCTGATGGGAAAGAAAAACGTTGCTTATTTTGACTTCTCTAAAAATGACCAATTTATCATTTGGGCATAGTTGTTTTTGCTTTTATCTCTGCTTTACTGAAGGTCTTTATGGGGCATGGACTTTAACAGCAGGAGGTGTTTTTTGAAAAACCTTAAGTGTAAAATACATCTTTTGTCATTTCTTCACACGTTATTCGGCATATACACACACTCTAACACTTGTAAGTGCTATTTTTGAATAGATGAAGTTGCCCTTGATTCTTTACCAATTCAGGTGAACACTTAAGGAGAACAGGGTTGCCGCCGAGGTAAATTCTTCACCCGGGGCATCACAGTACAGTATTTACCTTTTCCGAAGCGCTACTGACACAAAAATTATCTAAGCTCACACAGGTTAGCAACGTATTCCCCACCCCCATCAAAAAAAAAAAAAAAAAAAACAGAACATTTATTTTGGGATAATAATTAAAGGTGAAGAAATTGAGTCAAAAAATTAATTTGGATGCTCTTTAACTGAAAATAATAATACCAGGAAATTACAGTGACAAATAATCTCATTCGCAGTTTGCTTTGCTATTTCCAAATAAAGTATCAATCATGTTTCTGCTAGAAAGAAAGGGAGGCGGCTTGCATCTCCTGGCCACTGCGGCTACACATTCCACAGGTCATTTCAGGCAAAGAGGTCCTTAGACAGTAGTTCTTTTGTGGTTATTGAATTTCTAATATTAAAATTTTTTGCATGCCACATTGCATATCAGTAAGTTATAAACTATACTAAACAAGTCAGAGTTGATTGTAATACAGTCGCTACTAAGCAATGCAGAGTTTTATGGTATCTATAAAAGTATTTACAGTTATCACACAATTAACTTTTTTTGCCCTTCTAGTTGAAACAGAGCTTTTATTGCCCTGACCAGCCTGGCTTAATATACTGGTGGGTCAAAGTTCATCAACGCTCTGATAAACCCCTGCTTTCCGCAGGACAGGATCATGTAACATGATATCTCCTACATTTAATGCAGAACAAATTATAACCCCCCAATACACGCACACTGAATCTTGTATCCTCCCTTGTTTAATATCTCATTAAAGTACTGTGGTAGCTGTTTACATGTTCAGTTGTGACAAAAATAAATTTTACGCATTGATCAATATTTGGCAACACACCTGTGAGTGGACAACATAGTCACTGACTTTAAATTTTGATCTCATTGTCCTATACACAAAGCCTCCTACCCTAGTGATCTAGACTGGTTCTTTTGCCAGCGTTAGCTGCAGGCAGGACAGTCTCAGGTGCCTTTCCCCAGAACCTCCCACAATTGTGGCACTTTGGATCTTCCTACTTCCAGTTTGCAGGAGGCAGGGACCGTTGAACCCAAGGACAGAAATTTTGCACCAGCCCAACTGTTTATTACAAAACCTTCTCTTCCTTGGTCAACTCCTGGTTGTGTGCTTGGGGATTCTCCAGTGTCAGTAGGGAGAATGCGGGGAGAGGGGCTTGAGCTCTCGGCGGTTGTTTGAGGTGGCCCATTATAGGTCTCTGCATATTTGGACGTTTAGTCTTTTAGCTTTTTTTGTTCCTGGTAAGTGTTTCAAAAACGGCAAGTGCTTTAAAATCTGTTTTTGTCATGCTGAAGCTCAGGAAATTCAGTTCCATGATGGTTTTGTCATGATGGAATTGGGGAGTGAAGGACTTTCATTCTGAGTAGCTTCTCACCCTACGTCCTTCTCATATGGACACACACACACAAAACAAACACGGAGGCAAGACTCAAGAGCAAAAAAAGGTGAAATGCGATGCAAAAGGGAGGCTAAAGGATATCTGCCCTTAGCAAGGGGAAGGCTGGTTACTAGGCAGCCCCAGCTGCATTCCCCTTTACACCCTGCCTGTATGTGGTAGTTAGATTCAGTTGTCAACTTGGCCAGGTGAAGGCACCTAGTTCTGTTGCTGTAGACATGAGCCAATGGTACGTGAACCTCATCTGTTGCTCATTACATCTGCAGTTGGTTAGGAGGCGTGCCTGCTGCAATGAATGATGTTTGACTTAACTGACTGGTGCTTAAATGAGAGAGTTCAATGTAGCACAGCCCAAGCAGCTCAGCATACCTCATCTCAGCACTCGCAGCTCAGCCCAGGCCTTTGGAGATGCAGAAAGGAATCATCCCGGGGAAAGTTGTTGGAACCCAGAGGCCTGGAGAGAAGGCAGCAGAGATCACCCTGAGCCTTCCCACGTAAGAAAGAACCTCAGTTGAAAGTTAGCTGCCTTTCTTCGGAAGAACTAACGAAATAAATCCCCTTTTATTAAAAGCCAATCCATCTCTGGTGTGTTGCATTCCAGCAGCTAGCAAACTAGAACACTGTATATCCCTGAATCTTTAGGGCTTTTTCAAAACACTGGATGGATATTCCACCTCTTCTCCTCCCTACCATACAGTTACGGAGAACCAAAACTGTCGTGGGGTCTGGGGAAATCATGCCACTCGAGGGAAAGCTCAAGGAGTTTTACATACTCAGGAGTTATACTGCTGCTTTTTAGCTGCCAGTGGCTAGGCTCCTTAAAATCCCATGTACTGAGCAGGCCATGGTGGCTCAGCAGGCAGAGTTCTCACCTGCCATGCCCGAGACCCAGGTTCGATTCCCGGTGTCTGCCCATGCCAAAAAAAAAAAGAAAAACAAAATACCACATGTACTTGGGAAGGTTCAAGGTCTTTTATGAAAGAAACATATGTACAGAAACCCTTAACATTGCATAAAAGCCACATTTCACTATATATGGAGTAAGGTTGTATTATTAAACAAAGGAAGAAATGCACATTCATGAATATAATTTCTAAATTTCCAAACTTTTAGGAAGCAGCTTTAAAAATAATAATTATCATTTTATTTATCTTGAATAATATGGTAAATAACTATATAAATTTTTTTGTTATAAAACATGCAAACATTACAAAAACAGAAATTAAAAAACATCTGAAGTCCCTCTTGACAATGACCCAATTCCAAATAAGTAATTTCTGTTGTCAATTTGGTATTTATCTTTTCAGTCCTTTTTCTCTGCATTTTTGAATATAGATGTACCTGTAGAAAGGTATATTTTTCCTTATACAGAATGGTGAAAAGAAGAAAATATAGCCAATAAAGGAACATAATCTTTCTAGTGGGAGAACTATTACTGTTTTTAAAATAAAATAAAAATAAGATTAGGACATTTTAAGAATACACACACACAAAAATGAAAAGTAAACCGTTCTCTCTGCCCAGTATGTTCTTTTTTGTACTACATTTCAGCTAATATTGCAGAACTAATGACGGTTTTAAAAGATGCCATTACCTATTCTGCCTACTGTAGCAAGTTACCTTAAGTTACAACAAAATCTTAGGAGTAAGACTGAATAATATCTGTGATAGAAATGCCCTACCCTTTACCAACTCCCACCTTCCCCCACAGAATCATAAGCAGCTCTCTCCTGTGACAGACAAATAATGTAAGAATGGCAAAAACCTAGTGTATGCAGCCTGTCTCTTGATCCACTGCCTGGCCATTCTGTCATGTTCTGCTCTGTTGGTCATAGTGACAATACTTCCCACCAAAGGATCGGCAGAATTATAGTCTGTAAGAAGTGAGTAGATAGAAAGGAAGACTTTAGAAAAAGTTAGTGCTGGACTTCAATTATCTTTCAAGATGTCCAAGTAAATAATTCCTTGACTGTTAATATTACAATGATAGATTCTTATCTGAGCTGTAACCTTTGGAATTTTGAAGGGATATTCTGGTGTAAAAGTAGTGTCTAACATCAACTAGTTCCATCCCCCATCCCATATTATCAATAACCCCTTCCTACATGAAAGAGTTTGAATGGGCATAGCTCAAATACCCCTAAAGAGTGGGAGAAAGATCAAAGGCGATGATGGAGTTATACAAAGAAGGTAGGGTTTACCAAATGAGTATAAGTGCTGAATCTTACATTGATATTTCTTTTAGTCTCCAGTACCTTAGAGCAGCTAGAAGTAAAAACCTAAAATCATGGACTTGTAACCCATACCAAACCCTGAAATCTGCTCTACAACTAATTATTGCAATGTACTTTGAAATTTATTGCTTTTTTGTATGTATATTATTTTCACAAAAAAAGAAAAACAAAGAGAAGCAAGAGTATAATAGAGAAGCTAGGATTTAACAAACAAGTGTGACTGCTGAATCATTATTTTGATATTTTTGTTGGTCTCTAGTGTCTTGGAGTAACTAAAAGAAAAAATGAAAAATCATGGAACTGTAACCCTTATCAAATTTTAAAATCTGTTCTATAACTACTTGTTGAAATGTACTTGGAAATATATTGCTTTTTTGTATATATGTTATATTTCACAATAAAAAAAACATTAAAAAAAAAGTGGTATCTAGGAAGAAGATGCCACTCTCATAGGCGGATCCTGGAGGCCCTAGAGTGGTTGATCTCCATTCATAGAAGTTATCACCTTTGGCATAACTTGGGACCAGCGCTGCAGCTAGGTGGAGGGTCTGTAGTGATGTCTGCCAGTTCCTTCTGAGTCCTCTTGGTGCTGGTGGAGAGGACTTTGGAGTTTTTGCTTATGCTGGCTTTACTTTCTTCTTGAGGGTGTGTGTTTCTTTACTGGTTTGCTGGTTGGAGGACGAAGCTGAGGATGAACTGGTGCTGGCCCTCCGACACTGTCTCTTTTGAGCTGCCCCTTTACTTCCCCTTATCTCTTCACCTTCTACCAATCATCCATCAAGTCATGCCACTTCCTTAGCCCAACAACTCTGGAAGTCCTCACTTCCTCCCATCCCTAAGACTTCCACCTTAGTTCAGGTTCTTATTCTTAATCTTTGGAGTCTGGTGAAACTTCCTTTCTGACCTTCTCCTCTTGAGATGAGCCCTCTCCAATCTGCCTTCCATACTTTCTAAATTACGAGTTGGGTCACATTATTCTCCTTCTTCAAACCCTTCCGTGCCTGTCTTCCACCTGTGAATAAAGCCCATGCTTTCTAGTTTACTTCAGGAGGTCCTTCCGCATTTGGCTCCTGTGCTTTTCCAACTGCAGCTTCTACCTCCTCCGTAAGAACCCGTGTTTCATTCCTACCATGCAGAATGACTCGCAAGCAAGATTGAAGGTGCTGTTCCCTTATCACCTACAGTTTTACATGGGCAGTAACTTGCCTGGGTTGTTTTTCCTCCTTGCCAACTCCTAATCCCTTGAGGCTCAACCGTGGCATCTCCTCCTCTGTGCAGCCCTCCCAAGTCCTCTGGTTGAGAGGAATTAGATGCTCTCTCTCTCCCTTTGCTCTTCTAGTACCATGTCTATTGCTCTGTCAGAGGCTTTATCACCTTGTAATGAAACTGCTGGTTCGCTCAACTATCTCCTTCTTCTATATTGCAACCTTCTTTAAGAATGGAAATTTTGCTTTCTTGGTGTTACTAATTGTGAATTCCAAGCCCTTAGCATATCATCTGGCATGAGCAGGCTCCTTATGAATGCAGGTTGAGTGGTTTAATCAATCAGTCCTTGAATTTATGTTATAGAATAGTGGGCTCCCATTTCTGCTAAATGTGTCTTTTAATTTCCATTACTTCACTCATTCTGACCTGTTTCTCTCCTCTTTCTTTCCTATCACTTTTCCACTCTCCTTTTTCTTCTCCTGTGCATATGCATAATTATAAAATGAAGTTTTATTTCTACAGCCCTTGTCAGTCAATGATATCATTTCTTAGTTTTGGTCTTGGAACCAACCAGTTACATGACAATTTCTCTTTTTGGCTATTAAATAAACTCCTTTGGAATCTGCAGGATTTGCAGCTTGGATTATTAGAAGAGTATTATGCTTTCCTTATCATTGTACTTGGCAAGTTTCATTAATGATCACATAGCTTTTGTAAAGAAAAGGATTTTGTGTACCCAAATTATACACAAGTTATTAAATATTGGAGTCTGGGTTAACTCTGAATGAGACATTTGTGAAATGAGGATTTGGTATAGTCAGTGAGTTCCTTTTGATTTATTCAACACTGCAATTGTTTTTACTGTTGTCTCTTTGTCCCAATATTTATCTGCCTAAGGCTTGTTCTCTTAGAAGTTTTCCCAATATGAAAAGTCATACTCCAGGGCAGAAGTGAATAATTTAATACCAGATGATTTCTGGCCGTTTGATTAAAAATTAACTTGTGATTTTTATGCATATCTAGAATTTTTAATTAGTGGGATGTACTAACTGTCATGTACAGAAAATAGAATGCATGATTCACTAAAAGTCCCATATTTAGATTCTTTTAATGAAAGTGTATTATTATTATTATTATTATTTTTTGCATGGGCAGGCACCAGGAATTGAACCCAGGTCTCCGGCATGGCAGGTGAGGATTTTGCCTGCTGAGCCACTAAATGTTCTCTCCACCTTAAAGTCCACCAAACTTTAAGGTGGAGAGAACATGCTATCACAGGGGCTCTTGGCAACTCAAAATTAGGGTGAATCATAAGCTCAGACAAGTTGAGTCACAAATTCTTTCTAGGCTGAGGCTTATCCTCTGGGCTGTCTCAGGACCCAGGGTTGTCCATTAAGATGCACTTTCCAGAATGACACTGGAGGGACCAGAAAAACAATCTGTTCTCCTCTCTGAAATAAGGCAGAGACTTTTTCAGAGGCAGGAGTCCATGTCTAGTGCC
The DNA here is from genome assembly GCA_004026745.1 of Myrmecophaga tridactyla. Classification (NCBI taxonomy): domain Eukaryota; kingdom Metazoa; phylum Chordata; class Mammalia; order Pilosa; family Myrmecophagidae; genus Myrmecophaga; species Myrmecophaga tridactyla. Next base: position 62,556 of record PVIY010009289.1, on the reverse strand, counting down.
AGATTCTTCTCTACCTTTGTCTGGGTCTTACCAGCCTGGTGACTGGAAAGTTATGATGCTATGACAGGTTGCAGATGTCTTTAAAGGCCAGTGCTGTGGCTGCTGGCATCGTTCTGGGATGCCAATCGCTGAGCCCTAGGTGGAATGAAAGCTTATGCAAATTTCTGGAGATTGGCCAAAACTACCTCTCAGTACTGGACAACTGGGGCCTGGCTGCCTGGACCAGTGCTGTTCAATGAAGCGCGGATTCGCAGGTAAAGGCCTGTCAATCATCTGCACCTTGACCATATGTTAGAGCAGCGGGAGCTGAAATCTCCTGCCCTTCTTCATGGCACGCAGAAGAACACTGGTGTTTTTTTCATCTAGTTGGTCTAGATCCAGAGTCTGATGATTCGGATAATAATAATAATAATAATAACGAATGCCTCAACTGCTCAGTATATTCCAAACACTTCACTTCAAACTTGATGTGAATCGCCCCATTTCATTCTTAAAGCCACTGAATGAGGTAGTTACTATAATTACTATAATCGTCCGAGGCTTAGAGAGGGCATCTCACTTGTTCACAGTCACACAGCTACTAAGTGTTGGAGGAGCTGAGATTGAAGCCCAGGAACACCATGTCCAGAGGCTGAGCTCTTTCCCATCCCCAAAGTGCCTCCAGGTCCCCCCGAGAGGTGAGGCACATGGTGTGAGTCCACGGTGAATCCTCATGCCTGGCTCTGCTGTTCACCATCTGAGCATGTTTATCTAGTTTCTCTCAATCATGGTATCCTTGCCTGTGAAAAAGAAATTTAAAAACCTACTTCATAAGATTGTTTGAGGACTTAATGTACATAAAATGCTTAGGAGTTCCTGATGCATATTCAATGCTCAATAAATAGTAACTAGCATTATTAAGCTAGGCATTATTCAAATATCATAAAAGTTGCTTGGCTCTAGACAAAATGATGTACTGTTAAGAAGCCAAAGGACTAATGAGGTTGTCCTGCCCTCTGTTAGACTTTCAACCCGTGGGTACACTGCTTCTCCCCTTGCTCCTTGCAGACCATGGGGAAACACGAATATCTAGCTGATTTCAAGACCTCGGGCAATTGGGCAGAGGTCACTGCAGCTCCGGATGCTGAAAGCTCTCTGCAGTTATTGCGTTGTGCTCCATTCCTGCTCTCCTCTTTGCTCACCCCAGCCCTTTCTCAGGGTCCCACCAGCATCTAAGCTTTCTTCCTTCCCATCTTGCCTCACTTGCCCTGTCTCAGTCAGATGCTTCCAAATCTAGTCTGGAGGCAGCATGCTGAGTCTTTACCTATTCTTCCGAATTGATTATTTTAGAGTCCTTTCTCTGCTTATCTGCTGCATCATCACAGCTGCAGCCAGTGGATGGTCCCTGAGCCAGCGTCAATGAGACAAAGGCCAGAAGGTTAAAAAGGAAATACTGTCAACAAAGGCACAGTGTTTCCTCTATGAAAATTTGGTCATATACTGTGTGTGCATGCACTGGAGGATAAAGACCAGCTGGGGCAGGACTTACCTTCACTTGACTATAGCAACATATAGTCAACAGATTGTGTGTATTCTCAGAAGCCCCCAAGGAGAGCTGGGCTCTCTTCACTCAGGCCAAGCCATCTGAGCACTTACTCTTTGCCAGCACAGTGCCAGCTGCCTTCACATGTGACCTCATTGAATCCTCATGCAGATGCAATGCTGGAGATTTGTGTTTTCATTCCCATTTTACAGATAAAGAAATAGAGGCTTGTAAAGGGTTTGTGATTTCTCTCACTGGTGCTAAGTGTCTTAGCCAGGATCCAAAGAAAGCTTTGGAAAGCAGACTATTGATACTGAATGAAGAATATCCAACAATGTAATTCTGTGGTCTTGCTTGCAAGAACTTTAGAGTCCAAACTCTCCATATAAGCAAGGGGCAGTCTTCTTGTGGTGGTAAAAGGGCAGCGCTTTTTGTTTTTCCTACCTGAGTTGATCATTGAGGAACTCGAGAGACAACTAAAGGGGCAGACAACTAAAATGCAGGAGTATTTTGTGTCAGAAATAAGAATCTCTAAGTCTAAGAAAGATGAATATATGATTCTCTAAATATTTGTTCTAGTAGATTTTTAACAACCTCCTTCAGATCCCTGCCCCGCATTCTTCACACTAATAATAATAGAAAATGAAATCATTTTTTGAACTTGGATTCCAAACAATAATAGAATGTGCTGTCCCTGACTTCAAAAAGTTTGGTCATTAACTGTCTTCTGTTTTGTTTGGAAGTCTCAGTGGATTTCTAATCAAGTTGTTTCTTCAGTGCTTGCTGAATATTATTGACACTCCAAATAAACTGCACAGAATTAATTCAAGAATAAAAAAGTCATTTCTCCTCGTATTTCTCAATCTTATATTTGCCATATGGGAGCATCATTCTCGCAGCAGGTTTAATTTATGGCAAGCACACATCAACATCCAGTGAATATGGGAGAACAGAGTCTCTCTCCCTGTTATTTTTATCCTTTGCTTTGCCCACACTGTTTATAACATACTGAAGTGTAGATTTTCTGGTAATAAGGGTGGGCAGTGGGTTGCAGCTGGTAGACATAAGAAGGTACAACGAAGTAAAATTGTAGCTGGGAGTTCTGTCATGGCCTGCATCTTAGATGTGAGAGTGTGGATACCAGACATGACTGATCGAATGTTTTGGTGTTTTCCCAGCATAAACTTTCACCATTGCCAGCTAGGTAGTTGCAGGTAGAAGCTCTGCAGGATTCTATAGTCGACATCCTTAGTCTATTGATTAATTTATTTAAATAAACTCACCCTGCACGGGGCATGGGAATTGCTGAGGTGCAAAGACATGGCCTTTTTCCTCAGGTTTCTCCAAAAAGACACATATGCTTTTTTTTTTCCCCAGAAAATTATCATAGAGTAAATATGGATGCTTACTGGGATTATGAACAAAATTGGTCTTGAGGGTTCAGGGGAGGTTTCATGAAGAAAAAGAAGAGCCAACTGCTATAATAAGGACTCCCTCTCAGTTCCTCCCTTCATCCTACATTGTACTGGCTCATCTCAAAACCCATGTTGTAACTGCCCTAGACACAATTAACTAAGAAGTGGCCCCACCCTTGCTTCTTCTGCTTTTTGACCCTTTATTCATGGTTGTTGTGTAGATATCATTCCTTTTAAAGATGGGCTGTGCATTTATTTGAGGTTCTTGTCATCTTGTCCTCAGAATTGGGGCCTTGAGCTTTCCCCAGTGGGACCCCTGCTCAGCTTCTTGGCACCTGGAAGATGCATCAGGCACTGCAGAGATGCTTAATGAAGATTTGTTGACAATCATCTTTAGTAACCCATAGCTGGAGTTTCCAGGGTGTGAGAGGTGAGGGGAGAGGAGTGGCCCTGGTAGCACAGTGTTATGCAGTGGAGAAGCAGGAAAACATCACCGAGGTTATGATCTCACAGCTGTGATCACATGGGAAGACCTCGTGGGGCTGGTTGATGGTACGCAATTGAAAAGCTCTCTACCCTGTTCCCACGTAGACTCTAGATGGCAGGACCTCCAGGGAAGCTGCATATTCCAGCAGTCTTTTCTGTTTTGAGTGTTGCTGCTCATTTGCCAGGTTCCATTCTCAAAGGAAAGCTTCCACATTGCAACCCTTAGAGTAACAGATATTATTTAGAAAGAGAATGTGATTCCCTGACAATGTGGGAAGACTACCGGTTGAGAAACTTGAAGCCTGGAGTTTGAGTTTTGGCTGCACCATATACTAGCACTGTGAGCTTCTGTGAGTCAAAACCTCTTTGAACCAGTTTCTTTTCTTATAGATGGGAATAACAGTGACTGCTCAGGTTGCATCAAAAAGTCGTGAGGTCTGATGCGACAATGGATGCTAAAGCCTTTGTAAAAGGTAAAACACCTCCTGTGAAGGTTTGAAGTTGTAAGTACCCCGGAAAAGATCATGTTCTTGAACCTAATCCATGCCTGTGGGTGTAGACACTTTATAAGTAGGATCTTAACCGTAAATTAAGATGTGACCCACCTCATTCAGGGTGGGTCTTAATCTTACTAGAGTCCTTTATGAGAGGATTAAAAGACAGAGAGAAGACACAGAAAAATCCTCAGAGAAGCTTAGAGAGAAAGAACACACAGAAGTTAAAAGAGACAGAAGCTAAAAGAGAGGAACATGCAGAAACTCAGAGAGGAAACCACTGAAGCCTGAAGCTGGAAGCAATGAAACCCAGTGGAGAGGGGAGAGACCAGCAGATGTGCCATGTGCCTTCCTATGTGACAGAGGAGTCCAGCCCACTAGCAGTCTTTCTCCAGGAAGAAGTTATTATCCTATTTGTTCTAGTTTGCCAGCTGCCGGAATGCAACACACCAGAGATGGACTGGCTTTTAATAAAAGGGGATTTACTTTGTTAGTTCTTCAGAGGAAAGGCACCTAACTTTCAACTGAGGTTCTTTCTTACGTGGGAAGGCTCAGGGTAATCTCTGCTGGCCTTCTCTCCAGGCCTCTGGGTTCCAACAACTTTCCCCAGGGTGATTCCTTTCTGCATCTCCAAAGACCTGGACCGAGCTGCAAGTGCTGAGATGAGGTATGCTGAGCTGCTTGGGCTGTGCTACATTGAGCTCTCTCATTTAAGCACCAGCCAGTGAAATCCAACATCATTCATTGCAGCAGGCACGCCTCCTAGCCGACTGCAGAGGTAATGAGCAACAGATGAGGTTCACATACCATTGGCTCATGCCCACAGCAACAGAACTAGGTACCTTCACTTGGTCAAGTTGACAAGTGAATCTAACTACCACACTATTGTTACCTTGCCATTTTCATGGCCTCAGAATTGTAAACTTGTAAGTTAATAAATCCCCATTGTAAAAGCCATTTCTGGAAAACTGCATGTTGTCAGCTTTAGCAAACTAAAACACCACTCAAATAGGAGGGATTTGCAGGGAAAGGTGCAGTTGTCTGATTTTTTTTTTATCAGCTCAGGGATGATGATATACTTGGAGGGGACTTGTCTTGAAGCTGTGCATGCAGGAAAGTTTACATTAAAATGTAAAACTGTCATTTGTCCATATTGAAATATGATGGTGGATACTGAAGGGAACTATGGAGAAACCTTAAGCTCCTGTTAAGCCCCCTCTTTGGGTCTTCCCTTGGAAAAGGATGAGTCTCAGGAGTTTGTACTTGCTGTTTTTAGCAAGACATAGTCAGGAGAGCTGTCTTTGCTCCATTTTGAAGATTATATACGTACTCTTTACTGAGATTCAAGACCACAAAATGGAGACTTGGATTTAGGACCTGATTTGTTTGATTAAATACCTGTTCAAGTGCCAACTATGTGCCAAACTTGTTAGTTCCCCTGTCCTTCCAAATCTGAGTTTTGCTCTTTTCTTATAAGAATGGTGATCCCTACAATCTCCAGTCACCAGATGGGGCCCCACTCAGGTTTTCATCATCTTCAAACTGGAATAATAATAATAACCAACAAATCACAGGTGCTTAAATTGTGTTTGACTCTGTTCTGTGTGTTTCTGTCCATTTATTTAATACTTGCAACACGCTGTTGTCATCAATATCCTCATCTTACAGATGAGAGAGATTGAGTTTTTCCTCAAGGGCACATGGCTGGTAAGTAGACAAGCCCTTGAACTCAGGAATTGTAGCTCCAAAATCAAGCATTTGGCTCTATTATTCTGTCCCTCAGGAAGTTTTATGAGAGGGAAATGAGTGGCTCATGAGTTTAAAGTCTAGTAGAATAATGATCAACTAGGTTCACAAGCTATTTTTAATATTTTAAAATATTGCATTTACTTCTGATAGTGCTACCCCTGTTAAGAGAGGTGTCTCTTAGTTTCTGATTGGAGTGTATCTATTGGCTGAGTTAGCCTGTTACTTCATGCTGTTTTGATTCTTATGTCTAAAATAAATTTAGGGAAATAAACAATTACTTGGGGAATGCCATATCCTTAGAAGACAAGATCTTTTAAAGCAAGAGGCCCTGTGAGGCCTGAGGACTTTATAGTCTATTACACAGGTGAGAACACAAAGAACTTTAGTACCTGTGATGGCTTTGGGGGCCAGTGACTCTTGAGTGAGAACCTTGAAGGATGAAGAGGAGCCAGGTAGAAGAAAACAGAAAAGACACCCTAGACAGAGATCTAGGTAGAAAAGAAAGGTCAGACGTGGAAAAGAAAGCATGTGAGTAGAAATGACAAGAAGTTGGGTGTTGGAGTAGCATAAGACGGGTAGAAAGTATGTTCACAGTTGAATATGTTAGGAGAGGCTGAGCTGGAAGGGGTCTTGGGCACCAGGTTACATGATTCTGCTTTCCCTGGTCAGCCGTGAGAGACGTAACTAGAGCTGGGCAAGTGCAGAGGGCGTGGAGAGTGCTGTGGAGGCTGTTGCATGGAACTCTTTGGTTATGCAGAAAAAGGGATGAGAGTGTGAGATTTTCTACTTCAAGAAAGAGATAAACTGAATCTAGTAATAGGAAAAAGTGAGATATATACTAAAATATAATAAATATGGCAAATGCTCAAATTTGTAAATCAAGAATCAGGATAAATCGATACAAAATTGAACAAACTGATATGCAAGAGGATAAAATAATAAGAATAAATCATTAAAATATAATAATAAAATACAACAATCTGGTAAAAAATAAAGAGAATGAAAAACACTTCAGTATTAAAAAGTTAAGAAAAGCCATAATAAAGAATTGAAGTGATACCGTATGTCAAACACTGTCAGAAAAAGTAATTTGGAATTAGGACTTCGGAAGAATAAATTTGCAGTAAGTTAAAAAGTTTGATAGGTCAGATAAAAAAGTGTGAGTTCCAGATTGGAATTCTAGAATGTTGCAAATCCTCTGAGTCCTTGTAGGGAGGGGAGGTGCAGGAGCCTCACCCCTGGGGGCCAAGAGAGACCCCGTCCATCCACGTGGCATCATCACTCATCCTGGCTCCAGTGACTCTCCCCGCCCAGACCTTGCATGCATGGGCCACAAAGAGCTACTGGGTTTCTAACTTGCATGATTCCCTTGGGGGTCGTGCTTCTAACTGCAATCAGCAATGAAGGGAAAGGAGGGGAGGGGAAAGAGAGAGAAGAAGATAATGAACTTGGTTTGGAATGTTTTGCCTTTGATATACCTAAAGTTCATTCAGGGTCTTTTGGTGATACAACGTTAGAATCTGGGAGTGCAATGCAGTGGTGGAAATGGAGATATAGACTTGTGCTCAGAATGGTGATCCCTACAATCTCCAGTCATCAGGTGGGGCCCCACTCAGGTTTTCATCATCTTCAAACCAGAATAATAATAACCAACAAATTACAGGTGCTTAAATTGTGTTTAGCTCTGTTCTACGTGCTTTTGGCTCATTTATTTAGTACAACATGCTATTGTCATCTCTGATGTTCCCATGGAAAAGGACAAAGCAACAGTGAGGACTGGTAAGTAACATGTTAGGAGGAAAGATAAAGACGTAGGAGCAAAGGGTGGAAGCTAATGCACATCAAGAAAAGGGAGTTAGAGATAGCCAGAAGTTAGTGCCAGTAATTGTGACATTGGCCTCACTAGTTTAACTCTGAGGGACTGAGCTCCCTGGCCTGGGGCCCTGCGGTTGACTGTTATCACAGAGATAGAGACATTTATTTCTCCAATAAGTTCCTCATAACCTTTTCCATTTGACCAATAGAAACCTAATATTAGTATTTGGTTTAATGTTAGCTTAAATCTAATTTTCTTAGAATCTCTGCCATCGGCATCATATAGAGCTCTTTTTTTCTCCCTGTGGGAATGGTTCAGAGACAGCCTTATTCATTGGACCATCAGTGAACTAGAGAGATGGATGAGGAAGCACCTGAGCTGCCTGGACCCTCTCCAAACCTGGGAAATGAATCCTAAAAGATGAGAGAATTCAAATTCTGGCTTCTGCTGAGAAGTGAATATTCCCCATACTGCCTGATGCACGTCCCCAGCTGAGACCTAATGCAAGTATTTTGCTTAAGAGAACTCGCAAATGTGAGGTGCTTCTAACAATATGTGTCAAGCAGTGTGTAGCCGATGGTAGGAGTTAGATTTATGCATATTGCGGTTGTCCATTTCCAGCTGCTTTTGTGGAGTCAAACTTTTTTATGTTAACAGATCACATTATTATCACATTTAGTGGAGAATAATGAGATATGGTGGTGATACATCACTGGCATCTCATAGCGCCATTTGAAAACATGCTTGTTTTTAAGTCTGCAATAATGGGTCAAAGAGAGAGATGCACACTTTCTGTCTCTCTCTCATACACACACACACACACACACACTCATACACACACACACCCCATGCACTCATACACAGAAGCCACAAACCTAACTTTCAACAACTGGCCCTGAGCAGCACTTTGCAAATGCTTCATTTTCAGGAGTAAATCTCTGCAGAGGCCCAGGAGAGAGCCCTATTTCTCCTACATTAACTAAGGGGAGAAAGACATCTCAAAGTTGCGAGCAGTAGCCAATGGGACGTTCTAAAGTTCTGATGAGCACTGCTTGTAGAATTGCTCACCGTTGAAATGATTGAGAGGGCAGAGGTTACAGCTGGGATTCCCAATGCATCAGCTCTGTATAGAAACCCTGTTCGATGTAGTGAATACAAATGTTTGGCTCACAAAGAGGTTATGGGGTCCTGGGGCATGTCATAGTTGCCATCCAGGACTGTTAAAGCATTTCTCCACAATCAATAATGTATTCTCTCTTTCTCTGTGAGACTCTTCTTTATCTTTTTTCCTCCATTTCTCTGTTTTACCCTTGGAGAGGAGTATGGATAGAGAGAGAATGCAGTGTATTTTATGGGGTAATAGAAAGCTCCCTGTCTTTGCTCCCTAAGCTTAGCGACATCCACTCTCCCAACATTTCCACCATGCTCTTGTACCCTATAAATCTATCTAAACCTTTTGTAATCAAATTATCTTTTCAGTATATGCTATCTCATGTGATAATGAATCACATAAGTGTCCCTTTTTTGTGAGAGGTAAGATAGTCTATTTATACAAAACTTTGCAACACATAATATTTAGGAGTTGAGGGAAGGGTGTCTCTTGCAGAAGGAATCGTGTCTGCTTTCCATGTCTGGAGAATTACAAGTTAGATAGAAAAAAAATTGAGTGTATGGAGGATAGTGGTGGTGGTGACAGATGAGGCTAAAGGGATCCAGAGAGGTAGGGTCTTAGAGAGCTTTAGTACAAAGCTGAACATTTGAACTCTATCCTACAAAAAACAAAGGGAGGGCTAAAGGGCTCAATCATGTTTGGATTGTAAAATGGCAGCGTTGTGCCTCAGGAGTTTTCCAGTTTTCAGAGCCGTCAGTGATCGTTAGGAAAAAAAAAAAAAGGTTCTGCATATGGATGTGGAAGATGGAATATGCAATTAAATATGCACAGTTTCATAAAACATTGAACTCTTTCAGGTTAAAAAAACAAAAGGTTGATCTGGTGATGTTAAATGGAATGACATTTTGAGTTCTTGCAAATGGGCACAGAAGTGGAAAGTGAATTTCAAGGAGGAAGATAATTAAAGATAATTCATTCCATAATGATCATGCTCTGAGCTATTGAATATATATCCCTGGAAGGGTCTTGAGAGTCAGGTTACAGAGTGCCTATTGATGCCTGGGGGCCAGTAAACTGCCTCACTAAAATAATCAACAAAATATTGGACCAAACATGAAGGATATTTGAACCCAAAGAAAATGTTCTCCTACAATACGAAGGTCACAGTACAAAGCTGGGAACTGCACTTTCTAATGTGGCTGGGTATAGGGACAATGATGGGACTAATGGGACTGGAAGGAAACTTACAATTCAAATCTTGCAATGCCTTTTTTTTTTTTTGCATATTAGAAAACAGAGGCGAAGAGATATGAAATGACTTGGCCATGGATGCATAGTTAGTTTAGGCAAAGCCAGAATTCTGACTTTCTGACCAGGAGTTATCTTCTCCTGGGCTTGTCCACTTCACAGAAAATAGTTATTCAGTTTAGTTTGTTACCTTTTTTGTGAAGCCATCAAGGTTTTCTTACTTCTCTCTCTCTCTCTCACTCACTCACTCTCTGTGTTAATGCTTATTTGGTGATAGCCTTTCAAGTCCTTAATCATTTTCAGATGTGCTCCCTTTAAGGCGCCCATTAATTTACCATCCTTGGTATTTTCTAATGTTCTTTCCTGACAAGTAAGAACCAGGCATAGGGTCAGATGTACTGACATCCCACGATGGTGGTAGAGCGCCTCTTCCCTGAGACATGTGAAAGTGATGGACAAACATAGATGAACAGGCACTGAGCCAAAGTTAGGAATCTAGAATCTGGGAGGATAAATCTAAGAGGGCCAGACATATCATAGGAGCCCAGGAGCAAAGAATAGTCAGAGAATTCTAGTAGGCTGAACTGTGAAGTATAGAAATGAACAGAGAAGTTGAGTCCATGAGAAATTCCTGAAGTAAAAATCAGATGCTTAGTGTTGTTTTATAAAGGAGGTATTTCTGGGCTGCCTTTTGTGCTCCTGTGTGGGGTATTTAAAGGGGCCGAAACATTGCAAACCCATTACTATTCAGACAGTATAGTTGCATCTTGCTGAAGCTGTACTATCTGAATAGGGACAGTAGTTATCTCAGCTGTGCCAGATGTGTGACCTCCGATGGTGAAGTCACCAACCCCTCTGATTTCCTTCTTGGAAACACATGCCACTATTCAAGGTGAGAAGTGACTGATGTCAGCATGCTCTGACTTTGAGTTGAAAGCGAGACATGATGTTTAGACTGGGCCTCACGAGTACTCTCTTCGTTTCTTCATTGGAAACAGAGAATACTAACACTTATCTCCTAGGAATGCTTATAGGAGCAAATGAAGTAACCTGAAGAAAGTTACTAGCACAGCTCCTGAGAATACCAGGCCCTGCCCAAATCTCCCTTAACAGATTTCATGGGCCCCATGATTTCTGGCTCCAAGTTGTGTAATCAGACTGGCTGGTGTTTAGTAAGCTTCTATTTTGTTTTTGGCTCTGTGCCTTCCTATTTAATCACCACCACATCTACTATGAGCATGGCTCTGGGTACTTAAAAAGAAACAAACGAACAAAAGTATGACCCATAATTTTGGGATCTAAGAGAGGTCTTGGAGATGGTCTAATTCAAGGCCCTTGTTTCATAGGAAAGAATCAAAGACCCAGAATATTTGCAGAGGCCACACAGCAGGTCTGCAGTTAAAAGCTAGAACTTCTTGCTTCCTGCCTCATGTTCATTCCACTATGTCACTCATCCAAGCCATCAAGAAGTCTAATATTTCTTTGGAATGTGGGTGCATTGAACATTCAGTACCTAGTGTGATCAATGGTGATGCAAAACTGCATTGATGATGAGACTAGTGCCTGGTGTTAATTGAGATGCTGATGTGTATATTATAATTCATTAGGATATAAAGCAATAATACCCAGGGAAATATCTCCAACCCACACTATAAGGCACTGCTTGTACCTCCAAAATTTTATTTTTATTGAATGAGTATTTATGCTTAACACATGCAGGCACCCTTAGAAGGGTTTTACAAAACTTAACACATTTTATCCTTACAACAGCTCTGTGAGGCAGGTGTTATTGTTATCTCCATTTTTCAGACAAAAAAAAATGATATGCACAGAGAACATAATAATTTGCTCAAGGCCATTTAAGTATGAAGAAACTGAGTCTGGCCCCCAGAGTTCATGCTCTTAACCATTTTACTATGCTGGATTTCTAAAACTATCAAAAATGCTGAGAGTTCTTCCCAATGAAGGACATTCTTTCATTCATTTTCTCCCTTTCTGAAAGTTCTTATTGTGTCACTTCTCCTCCAAGGATCCAGAAGACACTCTCTATGTCTCTGAGTATATTGCCCACCAATTTCCTGACTCCAACATATCCATCCCCTGCTGTACACTTTGATTATAGAAAGTTGGAGTCCAGTTGGGTAAAAGGTAAAATAACAAGAAGTTTAATTACTACCTTATCACCTATGCTATATTCTAGGTACCTGGTACTAGGGATAGAGGGGAAATAAAACACATCAGTTCTTATCCTCTTGGTGCTTTCAGACTAGTAGAGGAGCTGGGCATTAAAAAGAAATCATGCAAATAATATATATTTAAAATGACTTTTCAGTGGAAGGAAGAAAAATTCAGGGTACTATTATGAGGCAATGTAATAATGTTGGGGAAATTAGGTAAAAACTCCTTGAGAAAGTGTGGTAGTTAGGTTCAGGTGTCCGCTTGGCCAGGTGAAGGCACCTAGTTCTGTAGCTGTGGACATGAGCCAATGGTACGTGAACCTCATCTGTTGCTAATTACATCTGCAGTCGGCTAGGAGGCATGCCTGCTGCAATGAATGATGTTTGATTTAATTGGCTGGTGCTTAAATGAGAGAGCTCAACTTAGCACAGTCCAAGCAGCTCAGCATACCTCATCTCAGCACTTGCAGCTCAGCCCAGGCCTTTGGAGATGCAGAAAGGAATCCCCCCCGGGAAAGTTGTGGGAACCCAGAGGCCTGGAGAGAAGGCCAGCAGAGATCACCCTGAGCCTTCCTGCGTAAGGAAGAGTCTCAGTCAAAAATTAGCTGCCTTTCCTCTGATGAACTAACGAAATAAATCCCCTTTTGTTAAAAGCCAATCCATCTCTGGTGTGTTGCATTCCAGGAGCTAGCAAACTGGAACAGAAAGTGATATTTATGTTTATAAATTAAGGATCTATAAGAATAGTCCAGAAGATCACTAGGGGTAAGAACATCCCTGGCAAAGGGAATTTGCGTGTGCAAAGGCTCTGAAGTAGGAAATTGATGGGCACATCCAGGAAACTAAAAGAAGATCCATTAGGAACTGAATGCATCGTAGGGAATGCTGGGAGGAGAATGGCATGGTATGGCTGGGATGTGGTTGGGGCCAGATTGTGCAAGTCTTCACTGGCTGAGGTAGACAGCATGGATTTAATTCTAGGAGAAAAAGGGAGCCAGTGGAGGATTATAAGAAGGGTGGTGGCATGGCAAACAAGCCTCCAAACCCCTGTGTCGCAAGACTCTGCTGAAATTCTATTGTTACACCCTATGAAATTTCTTTGTCCTGAACCCTTATCAGCCACCCTCTGGTACTCCCTGCCCTTTTGCAGGGCACTAACCTTCATTTTCCACAGCTGTCCACCACCATGGAATATCTTCTCCTGTCTGTAAGTCCTAACAAACACATGCCTAACTCAATGCCAGGCGTGTTCTTGGTCTCAGGACTAAGCTGGGTTGTGACACCATCATAGACCAGAGGTGAGCTGATGGTGGTTTAAGCTAGCATGGAGGGCAGTAGAGATGCAGTAGACAAATTCAAGATATATATTGAGTTGTAACTAATGAGATTTGTTGAGGGACTGACTTGCTGCAGGGATTAGGGAGGAAAGATGTCATTGATAATGCCCAGGTACCTAGTATAAAAAGTTGATGTGTATACTGGATCATTTACTGAGATGGGAAACCCTGGAGATCAAGGTTTGCAGTGCTGTGTGGAGTTGTGCAAATCCTATATAGGCATCCCCTGACATGCTGTAAATCGGCCTCCATGTTAGCCCAGACCTAATAAGCTTCCATCTTTATTTTGGCCTCCATCTTGCTCCTTGGTTTTAAATTCATCTTGTATATAGTTGGCTAGAGAAAATTGTCTTTCAACTTTTCTTGCAGTTTAGGAATGTTGTTTTTTTATATTTTTCACTTTTCTCTGTAAATTTGTTCAATTCTGAAATGAGCAGTGTGGGCATGGGGGAGCTACTTCATTATTGGTTTGCTGGCTGATAATCAGATAAATACAGAAAATATGGTGGGATCACATAGCTATTTGTATAATATATAGTCGGTTTTAAAAAAAGGATTTTTTATTTGATATTACTTTGTCTGGAAATTTTAATTATGCCCCTTTGGGGATCTGTTTTTATGCCTTTGCTGAATTAAAGCCTAGCAGAGAGAAATCCTTAAGAAAATGCTATTATTTTTCCTAAATATGAAATCAGGAGTTCTCGTCCAGAGATGGATTTTACATGTTACAAGAACCTACCTATTATTCTGGTTTAATCCCTGTCATTTCCTGTATTAGAATTGTATTTCATCAGTAGCCCTCGCATGATTTCTTTGTGAAAAATCTCTCTCTGTATAGAAAAAAGTTTATCATCTGGAATGTTAAATGCAATTATATTGACATATGGTGATAATGGGATAAAGCATACGGGTTAAAGGTTGCGGGAACCATTGCTTGGCAATTAGCGATGTAAATGAAACATTCATTATCCATCATGCTGAGAAGTTGATGAACTGTACAATAAATCTGAGCCCACAGTCAGGACTAAGAGAAGTCATTTCAGACAGTACAGTGGAGTATTTATGAGCACCAGGGACAATGTTTCAGATTCTTGTCATGAAGAATTCTTTACCTATTAGTTTCTATTGAATAAAGACCTTACAAAGTCCTAGCTGTAGCACTTTCCTTCTGCAGAAATAAATATGAGATTTTTAAAACTTTCTGTTAAAATGAAGGATTCTGAGAGCTAAAGTTACTAGATGTTGATAATTTACATTTTTTAGAAGTCCATCTGTAAAAAAAAAAGATGCACGATAGACTGTTTTGAAGAAGAGCTTTGATGTATTTCAAAATAAAAAGTTGATTTTGGAAGGAAATTACAAATCTAGAGACCTCAGCGTTTCTCCCAAAGAACCTTAATCCTGCAGGTTGGATTATGTAGAAGTAACTTCTATTTTTTAAAATTCTCCACCAAATGACTAAGGGAATATATATATATATATATATATATATATATATATATATATATATGTATGTATTTTTAAGCTAAGCTTTTTGCTTTGTCATTTGCACATTTGTCTAGTGCTTGCTGTAAAGCATTTCTTGTGAAAGTAAGTGTTGTATATCTAGAAATTTTGACACTACATTGATTTTTATTTTATTGAAACCTGTATTCTCAAGTTTTTTTTTTTAATAAAATAAAATAGCATCTTCAAAAGTGAGATAATGAATCATTGGAAAGAAATAAGCCAGGTACAATAGGACAAACATTGTATGATTCCACTTATATGAAATATCTAGAATAAGCAAATTCATAGAGACAGAACATAGACTAGAAGTTACCAGGGGCTGGAGGAGTGGGGTAGTAGAATTGGGATGAAGACGAGAGAATGCTTAATGGGCATAAAGTTTCTGTTTTGGGTTATGAGAAAGTTTTGGTAATAGAGAGTGACGGTAGCACGACATTATGAATGTAATTAGTACCATTGAATTGTGCCCTTAAAAATGGTTTATAATTTTTCAAAAGAATAATTGGGGAAATGTCAAAACTTCCTTTATTTAAGGAAACTAGTGATGTAGCTAGCAAGCTCAAGAATATAACTGGAAAGGAAATGTTACTCAACCGTGGTGCTCAGCCATTGCCCAGAATCACTAATACCTTTTTTCCTTTAAAAATTGTTTTCTTCTTCAATTAAATTTTTATATATTTTTTTAATTATTATTTATACTACCTTTTTAACAGCTCAACTTGTTTTGGCTCAAGTGAAGATAAATTGTACCACGTCAAAATTGTGAAATCTAATAATAGTAGTAACATCTGACGTTTGCTATATTTGACTTTATGCCATTTCTCAATACTTCCCCAAACAAGTTAAGCTAGATATTTTTCTAAGCACATAAAATAAATAATCTCAATTCATCCTGAGATAACCCTCTGAAGTGTAGATAATATTATGGTCCCATTTTATGGGTGAGGAACCTAAGATCCGAGGCAAGAATTGGTCAGCCAGGTTCACCACACAACCAGCAAACACCTGGGCTGAGCCTCACATCCAGCCCTGTGCCATTCAAAAGTCTTCCCTGAGCCACTTTGCCAGGGAGCTTGCTCCAAGTTGCTCTCCTCTGTCTCCAGCCGTCCCAGGATTCCAGCTTTTCTCCAGGTTTGAAGCTCTCTCCTTCACCATGTGGCATTCAGTGCTTTCCAGGTTTTAATCATCTTCCCCTATCAAACCAGAAACTACTAAGCTCAAAAACTTTGAGAAAATCATCCATGCCACTGAGTTTCGTTATTGTTCCATTTTAAGTGATTCCTATCTTTCCGTAAGAAAATGCTAAAATTGCTGAGGGGAAGGCTGGGTCAGGTCAGTCATCTGTTCAGAAGAGCCCAAGCCTTACCATGCCCTACAGCAGTCAGCCTCAACCTTGACTTGCCTAGAAAACTTGTAAACTTTCTATTTCCAGAGCCTACCTCCAGATATTCTGGTTGAATTGGTCTAGGCTGGGACATCATCACTGGTTTTGCTTAAAAGCTCCTTAGGGTGATTCTAATGTGCTACCAGGGTTGGAAACCCCTGGCCGACAGGGTATATGATCTGGTTCCCGCTAACCTCGTCAGCTACTATTTCCCTTGCCTCCCATCTTGTTTTAGACAAACCAACTTCCTTGCTGTTCTTGCAGCAGAATAAGTTTGCTTTTGCCTTAAAGACTTTGAATCTGTTGTTCTCTGCAGGAAGCACTGTTCCCCAGATATCTGCACATTAGCTCTCTTAGATGTCTAAACAGTAAGGCCATCCCTCCTCTTCCTTTTAAAATAACACTCCCTGTTCCCCCTGTGTCCTTTTGCTGTTTTATTTTTCTTTACTCACTCAGTGCCAGCTGACATATTATATATTTACTTGCTTATAACATATTGTGTCTCTCCAGCATTGAAATGTGTTTCATGATTACAGAGTGTTTTATCTGTTTTCATTACTGCTGTATCTCCAGTGTCTAAAAGAATGCCTTTTAAAGAGTAGGGACTCAACAATATTGCTTTGACAAAGTGAACAAATTTAAGAGGGGGCAAAGGAGGCCCTGAACCTGAAATTCACCAGCACTGGTCAGCAAGCTTCACTGAGTGCCTGGTGCATGGTAGGCTCAGAGCTCAGCACTGCAGACACATTTTCCAGTGACGTAAGAGGCTTGGGAGGTGTTCTAGTTTACTAACTGCCAGAATGCGATATACTAGAAATGGAATGGCTTTTAAAAGGGGGAATTTATTAAGTTGCAAGTTTACACTTCTAAGGCTATGAAAATGTACAAATTAAAGCAAGTCTACAAAAATGTACAAATTGAGACACCAACAAGAAGTTACCTTCATTCAAGAAAGGCCAATGACTTCAGGGTTTCTCTCTCAACTGGAAAGGCAAATGGCGAACGTGGCAACATCTGCTAGCTTTCTCTCCAGGCTTCTTGTTTCATGAAACTTCCCTGGGGGCATATTCCTTCTTCATCTCCAAGTTCTCTGACTGCATGGGTTCTCGTGGTTTTCTTGGGTCTGAAACTTTCTCCAAAATGTTTCCTCTTTTAAAGAATTCTAGTAAAATAAACTAGATCCACCTGGAATGAGTAGAGTCACATCTCCTTCTAATCAAAGGTTAATACCCACAATTGGGTGAGTCACATCTCCACAGAGACAATCTAATCAAGTTTCCAACCTACAGTACTGAATAGGGATTAAAATAAATGGCTGCCTCCACAATATGGATCAGGATTAAAACATTGTTTTTCTAGGGTACATAATCCTTTCAAACCAAACCAGCACAGGGGTTATGACTGGTGAAGGGCTCTTGCCTGTTCTGATGACCCACTGCATTTTCCTGTCTTCCTGCCATTCCTGTGCTCATCATGCTCTCAGTAAACTCTCTTTTTCTCAACTGTAGAGAACAGGGTGGTGTGAAAAGACGAGCATCCCTTGCCTCCCTCAGTGGGGAATCCCCGAATGCTTTTCCTTATCCTTTGCCCCTAGGATTCTGAGATGCCTGGAGTCATTGTGTTTCATCTTCTTTGCTTCCCCCAACACCTCTTCTTCCCACATCCATCTCTCATCACTATACTCACTCGAGAGCCAGTGGTCAGGCAAGAAAGAGGACCTGAGAGGAAACCAGCTGGCCAGCAGTGCAGTGGCAGATGTGGGTAGACCCGCCCAAGAGAAACAGTGTAGGAGCACTAAGAATTTCCACTGGTGGAAGAAAGACCCAGGACCTTTGTCTTTGTCTCTGCGTGTGATGATAACAAGAAAGGGAATTCAAGGGGATATCAAAAATTGATAATTCTTCAGACATATATGTGTGTGTGTGTGTGTACATATAATATATATATATGTAAAGATGCACATAAGTGGAAAAAATTATAACAGAAGAGTATACAAAGCCCCAGAATGAGCAGTTATGACTCAGTTTGAGGGAGCTCTTTTGCCCCACTAGAACCATCTAACAGTACAATGAATTATGCTGGTTCTCCTCTAAGAAAGGGTGAACTCGCTGTTATGGGGGCATTCAGTGAACACCTAGATGCCATCATATAGATACTCTCTGTAATAGATTCCAGTGCTAGCTGAGAGATAGTTCAATGTACCACTGAAGTCTTTCCATCTTTAAGATACTGTTAATCATTGACTAATATGCTATGAGAAAAAAAAAATCTGTGGACAATGATGCTAAGTATAGATGTTGGTGAGGAGTGGAAGAAAAATAAAAATTTGATTTGCTGGTTAAAATTAGTATTCATTCTGATCACATTTGGAACAAGTTATCATTTCCTGCTAACTTCCATATGACCTTGCTACAATTTCACATGTGAATAGCTATAGGTTATATTTGAATACAATGGGAAGTTATTCTCAATCATTATAATTTGTTGATAATTCAGCGAGTTCTCAGTCAATCTTTAAAAAGCCAGGGGGGATAATGATCAAAAAAGGAAGATCCTGGTAATTTTGTCCAGTAATCAGGATTAAATTTCTCATAGTTTGGAATAGAGTGCACATGAATTCATTCTAATTATTCACACCTTTTGGCTACTCGTAAAACAGCCCTAAATATTTTACTAAGTCAGTATTTCACTTTTATTTGCTGTATTATTAAATCTCGTCTCATGAATTGATTACTGTGGGAAGCCTGAAATTGTTTTTTATAATGATGGAGAAGGGATTCTGAAAAGTGAAGTCAGTGTTATATTTATTTCTCATACCAGGAAGATTGATTTAGGTTTTTTGGAAAGTAATAGGAGAGAGTGGAATTAGGTGTAAGAGCAGAGGAAAAAAATATAATTATAGTAGAAGGGGTAATACTGGGTGTTGGACTGATCAAAGACCAAGAGAATAATGAATTAGGAGTGTACTTAGTGCTCATAGGTGGACATGAAGAGCAGGCAGGCATTCCATAGGCATTTTCTGGGAGGTGTAAAGCCTTGGAGAAGTTGGCAGAAATATAATCCAAAAGGTTTAGCTGAATGAAACTTCTGGAGTTCTAGGGTAAATGGAAGAAGTTAATATTCCTTGCATACTTGAAGAGAGAGGAAATGTAAGTCGAATAAGAAAATGTTTTTTAAAATGACAAAAAAATGGCCCTCTGGTAATGTTGTTCCTCTTTGTTATTGTGAATAGCACTTTAGCTGGACATTTTCATTTTTTCTCCCAACAGTATAGAATATTTATTCTCTGTTCTCCAGTCTTTCACACAGTGTTTAGTGAACGAACCAGTTTTTTTCACCATTGAATCTCAGGCTTCTGTTTAATGCTACACAGCTCAGTTTGGGGAGTGACTGGGAGAATTTTTTCTTCCTCTTTGGGATTTTAAAAATAGTATTTTTTATAATACATTAAGTGATCATGGTGTGCAAAAAGTTGACATGAATTATCTTTGTTTCTCACATCTGTCTCTGTGAAGTAGGCACTACTGTTCCACTTTACAGGTACAAAAAGTAATTCAGAATGGTGATATCCTCAACATAGCAATATAAGACATCCCCTGGAAAAGGCTCCCTTAGAAACAACTAACAAAAGAACAAATTCCACATGCTTGGAACTCCAGAGGATAATAGAGACTAGAGAAAGATTCCGTGAGTGCTGAATTAAAAAAAAAAGAAGAAGAAGAAACACCAAAAACGGTAGGAGACCTATGAACCCACACTTGATACCACACAGCTTAAAACTCACATGGAGGCAACACAGCCCAGGAACCTCCTGCTCAGGTATAGACCATAGAGCCAGTCACAGCAGAAAGTTAGAATCTCATGCAGATCCAGGCATAGGGACCCAAGTCTACAGAGACCCAGAGTGGAACACAAGTTGCTGACTAGCACATATGTTAAAAAAAACGGTGCCCAGGAAATAAAAGAGACCATGGCAGAATGGTTGGCAAGAGGTGCATGCTGT
Source organism: Myrmecophaga tridactyla (assembly GCA_004026745.1). Lineage (NCBI taxonomy): Eukaryota > Metazoa > Chordata > Mammalia > Pilosa > Myrmecophagidae > Myrmecophaga > Myrmecophaga tridactyla. The sequence continues at coordinate 42,305 of PVIY010009289.1, read as the reverse complement.
TAACCCAGTCTCTCATTGCTAAACGAAAAAATGGACATTTTTGGATTGACCCAACCTGGCTTCCTGGGTTGGGATACCCTAATGGGGAAGTAACTGGAGACAGAGAAAACTAATGGGGAAAAAAAGGGGGAAACTGCACCGATGTAAAGCAGGACAGGCCCCAGAACTGGAAAGTGTAATAAAAAGGGGGAACTGAGTGAGGGAGAGAATTAAGCCAATCATAGGGACTGGAGAGAAAATTCTGCACAAAACCAAACAGAATACATCAGGATTCCCAGAGAAGGAGTAAAGGAAAGGAAACTTTCTTGGAGTTGAAATAATTGCACATAAAAGGGCAACTTTAAAAGTTGTACTGTATATCCAGGGCAAGAGTCAGATCCAGGAGACCTGCAAAAATCTGAGTGGTTAAACACAGGCGACTTGAAAAGTCTACTGTAAGTTGAACCAAGTGTCAAAGAGGAGCCCTAACACATGGGCAATCTACATTAAAACCCTAGACAAGAGGGAGAAACTGACATCAGAGTTAGCTCATCAAAACAATCAGATACCTAGACAATAGGGAAGCATAACAAGCCATACTAAAAACAGGAAGACATAGTTCAGTCAAAGGTACCAATTAAAACTTAGGAGATACAGGCTTTGGAACAACTAATCAAAGAAGTTGAAACAAATCTCCTGAATCAGTTCAAGGAGAGGAGGGAAAATATGGATAGAAATAGACCAATGGTGGATGTAGAACTAGAGGACATTAAGAAGATAATATGTGAGCAAAAAGAAAGTTTAAAAGGAAACATAGCAGAAATTATGGGGATAAAGGACACAATAATGGAGATTAAAAATACACTGGAGTCAAACAATAGCAGATTTGAACAAGCGAAAGAAAGAATTAGGAACTAGAAGACAGCACAATTAAAATCATACAGTCAAAAGAACAGAAAGAGAAAAGAATAGAAAAAATTGAAGAGTGTGTCAGGGATTTGAGTGACAGTGCAAAGCACACAAACATATGCATCATGGGTGTCCCAGAAAGAGAATAAAAGGGAAAAGGATCAGAAAGAATATTTGAGAAAATAATAGATGAAAAATTCTTAAGAAAGACATAAATATACATGTCCAAGAAGTCCAATGTACTCCAAACAGAATAAACTCTAGTAAAGCTACTCCAAGACACATAATAATCAGAATATCAAATGGCAAAGATAAAGGGAGAATTATGAAAGCAGAAAGTAAAAAGCATTTCCTCACATACAAGAGATCCTCAATAAAACTTTGTGCTGATTTCTAATCAGGAACTATTAATGTGAGAAGGCAGTTGTATGATATCTTTAAGGTGTTAAAAGAGAAAAGCTGCCAGCAATAAATTCATCACCAGCAAAACTGTCCTTCAAAAATGAGGCAGAATTTAAAACATTCACAGATAAACAGAAACTGAGAGAGTTCATCTCAGTTTCTCAAAGAAACTGAGCATTTCTTTGTGTTTCTGTTAAACACAAAGAAAATGTTTTAAAATATATACAGAAATGGAAATGAGAAAGGGATCAGTCCAACACATCACAAAAAATCAATTTATGGAAAAGGAGGCTGCAATAAAGGACAAGAGAGACAAAAATGTTATAAGATACATAAAAACCTGGGCAGGCCATGGTGGCTGAGCAGGCAGAGCTCTCACCTGCCATGCCAGAGACCCAGGTTTGATTCCCAGTACCTGCCCATGTTAAAAAAAAAAAAAAAAGTACATCAAATCCAAAGGACAAAATGCCAGAAGTAAGTACTGCTTTTACAGTAATAGTTCTGAATGTTAATGGATTAGACTCCCCAGTCAAAGGACACAGATTGGCAGAATGGATTAGAAACATAATGCAAATATATGTTGTTTACAAGAGACTCACCTTAGAGGCAAAGATGCAAATAGGTTGAAAGTGAAGGGCTGGAAAAAGATAATCCCTACAAACAGTAACTGAAAGAGAGCTGAAGTAGGTATACTAATGTTAGATAAAATAAACTTTAAGTCAAAAGCTGTTGCAAAAGACAAAGAATGACACTATATATTAATAAAAGTTCAATTCACAAAGAAGAAATACCCATCATAAATATTTACACACCTGTTCTAACCTAGCTTTTGGAGCACTCGGGTTGATACAGAACTAAGACCAAAGAACATGCTAGGAAGAGAGTTAGGTATGACTTATGACAGGAGAAGATCTTTCCTGGTGGCAGCCATGTGGAAAACGAAGTCAGTGTTCTGTAAAGGGCAGGGAGTGCAAGGGATAGCCTATAAGGGGCTAAGACAAGGGTGTGACAACAGAGTTTCAGCAGGGTCTCGTGACACAGGGGTCTGGAGGTTTGGTATCAACAGTGATCAAGGAAGGGGAGTTTTTTGTTGTTTTTTTTTTAACATGGGCAGGCACCGGGAATCGAACCCGGGTCCTCTGGCATGGCAGGCAAGCATTCTTGCCTGCTGAGCCACTGTGGCCCGCCCAAAGGGGAGTTTTAATGCTTGTTTATGACTCCATCTGTACATTCCTCCACCTTCCCCCTGAGGAGGTATGATGACCTTTAACTTCTGTTCTTGTAATTCTCATAGGGTGGGGGCAGGCCCTGGGTCTTGACAGCACCTAACCATAGTGCTCCAAAATATATGAGGCAAATACTGGCAACCTTGAAGTAAGAAATGGATACCTGTATAATAGTAGTTGGAAATGTCAATACATCACTTTCATCAATAGATAGAACATCTAGAAAGAAGATCAATAAGGAAACAGAGAACATGAACATATGGTAAATGAACTATACCTAACAGATATATACAGAATACTGCACCCCAAAACAGCATGATACTCATTCTTCTCAAGTGCACATGGATCATTCTCCAGGATGGACCACAAGTTGAGTTACAAAACAAGTTTCTGTGAATTTAGAAGGATCGAAATTATACAAAACCTCTTCTCTGACCAAAATGGAATGAAGCTGGAAATCAATAAGAGGCAGAGAATTGGAAAACCCACAAATATATGGATGTTGTATAACACGCTCTTAAACAATCAGTGAGCCAAAAAGGAAATCATAAGGGAAATAAGTAAATACCCTGAAATGAATGAAAACGAGAACACAATGTATCAAAACTTTTGAAGGCAATGCACAGAGGGAAATTTAAAGTACTAAATGCTTACATTAAAAAAGAAGAAAGAACTAAAATCAAAGACCTAAAATGCACACCTGGTGTAACTAGGAAAAGTACAGCAAACTAAACCTAAAGCAAGTCAAAGGAAAGGAATTTTAAAAGTTAGAGCAGAAATAAATGAAATAGAGAATAAGAAAACAATAGATGGCATTAACAAAACCAAAAATTGGCTCTTTGTAAAGATCAATAAAATCGGCAAACCTTTACCAAGAATGATAAAGACAAAAAGAGAGGGGACAAAAATAAATAAAACCAGAAATAAGTTTTATTTATTTCTGACCACATAGAAACAAAATGTTCATACGGGTGTACTTTGAACAACTATGAACAACCATGCCAACAAATTAGACAAATAAATGAAGAAATTCTTAGAAACAACAAACAACCTTCACTGATTCTAGAAGAAATAGAAGATCTAAATGTCAAGAGATTGAATCACTCATCAAAAATCTCCCGACAAAGAAACATGCAGGACCAGATGGCTTCCAGGTGAATTCTACCAAATATTCCAAAAAGAATTAATGCCAATCCTTCTCAAACCCTTCCCAAAAATTGAAGAGGTGAGAACACTCCCTAATTGATTCAATGTGGCCAACATTACCCTAATACCAAACCCAAATAAAGATACAAGAAAAGAAAACTACAGACCAATTTTTCTTATAAATACAGTTGCAAAAATCCTCAACAAAATATGAACACATCAAATCCAACAGCATGTTAAAAGATTATAACCATAATTTAGTGGGATTTATGCTTGTTATGGAGGATTGGTTCATCATAATAAAATCAATTAATGTACTGCACCACATTAACAAAGGGGAAAAATACATGATGATCTCAATTGATGCATAAAAGGCATTTCTTGATAAAAAGCACTTAGAAAAGCAGAAATAGAAAGAAACTTCCTCAACATGATAAAGGATATATATGAAAAAATACTTCTACCATCATACTCCATGGTAAAAGACTGAAAGCTTTTTTCCTCTGAGATCTGGAACAAGACAAGGATGCTGGAAATTCTTGCAAAAGCAATTAGGTAAGAAAAAGAAATAAAAGGTATCCAAATTGGAAAGGAAGAAGTAAAACTTTCACTGTTTGCAGATGACAGGATCCTGTATAAAGAAAATCCTGAAAAATCCACAACAAAACTACTAGAGCTAATAAATTCAGAAGCAAAGTGACAGGGTACAAGATCAAAATTTGTAGTGTTTCTATGCATGTGTAATGAACAATCTGAGGAGGAAGTAAAGAAAAAAATTCCATTTACAACTTCAACTAAAAGAATGAAATATCTAGGAATAAATTTAACCAAAGATGTAAAAGACTTATACACTTTGGCAATTAAAATTTTGCTAAAAGAAATTAAAAATTACCTAAATAAATGGAAAGACATTGCATGCTCATGGATTGGAAGACTAAATATTGTTAAAATGTCATTTCTACCCAAAGCAATTTAAAGATTCAGTACCATCCCAGTCAAAATTCCAACAGCCTTCTTTGCAGAAATGCAGAAGTCAATCATCAAATTTATTTGAAAGGATAAGGGGCCGCAAAATAGCCAAAACCATTTTGAAAAAGAATAACAAAGTTGGAGGACTCACACACTTCCTGACTTTAAAATTTATTACAAATCTATAGTAGTCAAAACAGCATGTACTAGCACAAGGACAGATATATAGAACAATGCAATCAAATCGAGAGTTCAGAAATAGACCCTCAAATCTATGGCCAATTGTTTATTTGACTTGACAAGTCTGTCAAGTCCATTCAATTGGGAAAGAATAGTCATTTCAACAAATAGTGCTAAAAGTTTGGATATCCAGATGCAAAAGAATGAAGGGGCACCCCTATCGCACACCTAATATAGAAGGTAAGTCAAAAATGGATCAAAGACCTAAATATAAGAATGGGGACTATAAAACTCCTAGAAGAAAACATAGGGAAGGATCTTCATGATCTTTTGTTAGGCAGTGGTTTCTTAGACTTCACACCCAAAGTATAAACAATAAAAGAAAAAATAGATAAATGGAGCCTCATCAAAATTAAAATTTTTGTGCATCAAAGGGCTTTATCATGAAAATGAAAAGACAACCTATTCAGTGGGAGAAAATATTTGGAACCACATATCTGATAAAGGTTTAATATACAGAATATCTAGAGAAATTCTACAACTCAACAACAAAAAGAGAAACAACCCAATTAAAAATGGGCAAAAAGCTTTTAATAGGCATTTTTCTAAAGAGGATATATAAATGGCCAAAACACACACACACACACACACACACATGCACACACACATGAAAAGATGCACAACATCATTAGCTATTAGTGAAATGCAAATCAAACCACAATGAGAAACATTTCACACCCACTAAAATGGCTACTATTTAAAAAAAAAAAAAAGGAATTACAATTGTTGGAGAGGATGTGGAGAAATTGCAACACTCATTCCTTGTTGGTGGCAAGGTAAAATGGTACAGCCTCTGTGGAAGACAGTTTGGCAGTTCCTCAGAAAGGCTAATTTTAGAATTATCATATACCTGGCAATTCCACTTCTAGATAAATGCCCCAAAGAATTGAAAGCATGAACTCGAACACAGTTGTACAGAGTTTCTATTTGGGTTGATGGTAAAGTTTTAGTAACGGATGGTGGTGATGGTAGCACAACATGGTGAATGTAATTAGCAGCACTGAATTATACAAGCAAGTGTGAGTAAAACTGGAAATTTTAAGTTGTCTATATGTTACTAGAATAAAAATTTAAAAAACAACAACATAGGTTTGCACAACACAAACAGTGAACTCTATTGTAAATGATAAACTATAGTTAATAGTATAATTATAAAAATGTTCTTTCATGAATTTTATCCAATGCATCATAACAATACAAGGTGTTAGTAATAGAGAGGTATATGGGAACTCTGCATTTTATGCGTGGCTTATCTGTGAAACTACAACTTCTCTAATAAAAATATTTTTTAAAGTAACTCATAGCTGATAACAGAATTTGAACTTATGTCCTTGTATTCCTAAAATCTGCCACCTCTTCATTGCCCAAAGAAGCTAGATCCCACCTGGTCGCTCCGTTTTTAGTTTTTAATTTTTTCTTAATTTCACTATGGTTTAGAGAAGTGAGCCTATTCCTTTCCCTTTACTCTGTCCAAGTTTTCAAGTAGATAATCTAAGTGTTATTCTAAACATTCCAATTAAGTTTAAAAATACCTGTCCTTTCCTAGCCCTGCAGACTTAAAATAGATCTGCTGTCTTTTCAACAGTCATTTCTTTTAGTTTTCAAACTGGACCCTTTTCTTCATAGGTCCCGTTCCTCTACTCATATTTTTCTATCAATTACTTTCCACCTTCCTTCTGGGGGTTATTTTTACCAAAGTTAATTAACACATAGGATCTCCTAAGTAGTTAAGTTTCCTTGTTAAATTCCTTTTTCTCATTGCAGCATAGGAACAGGAAAGGAAGATATGACAGTAGAGAAGATCTATTAAAATTAGAAAGGTAGATAGTACGAATAAAGAATAGACTGTCCAGCATAAATGAATCTTCCTCAGCTTTTCGTTTTGCTGTCTTGTAGGGTTTGCAAAGATTTCTATCTCTTCATTGGGAAAGATTTAGCGGCAACGTAGGCTGTCTAATTCCTTCCCAATCAGTACATATGCGAATTCAAAGTTTTTCTTAAGATAGATAAATTCCAAAACCTACAACAACAGCAAACATTTTGATAAAGTAATACTAACTTGGGAAATAAGTATGTGTGATTATTGTAATAGGTAGTAGGGGGGATAATGGGATCTTGGGTAATAAATTCCAATTTAAGAAATTCTGTGGTTTATTCTATAATGGTTTTATTTTGTTTCTAGTTATGGAAAGGTTTTTTTCCCAGATGGAAAGGTTTTGGAGCTAAATATGGACTTTTCCAGTTATAGAGAAAGAGCAAAAAATGAGTTGGCTGTGCTTCCCACTTTTTGTTAAACCCACTTTGTCCTTGAATTCCACATAGGCTGCCTATGTAATAATTTACAAAGTCAAAAGTTGTAGTTACCCTTCCCCAGGGGAGGAAAATTTTGTAAAGTCACAAAAGGCTGCCTTTGGTTTTCCTTTAAGAGTTTGCTAGTGAGAGGTGGAGCCCCTTGGAGAGCAGGCTAGGGGTGGGTTTGCCATATAATCCTGAAATCCCGTTGCTTAGTGTATACCTGGAGGAACTGAGTGTAGGGACATGAATGGATATTTGCACACTGGTGTTTAAGGTGGCAGTGTTCCCAAGCCACAACGAATGGAGGTGGACAAAGGGTACAATGACTGAGGAATGGAAGAGGGAACTGTGGGGTGTACATACAATGTACTACTGAGCAGCTGCAAGAGGGAAAGAAGTTGTGAGGCGTGCAACTAGGTGAATGAACCTTAAGGACTGCATGTTGAATGAAATGTCAGAAACAAAGAGACAAATGTTATCATGCCTCACTCATATGGACTAATTATAATATAAAATCTTGGTGAACTAAAGTTGAAAGCATGGGTTATCAGGTTGGGGCCTATTGTAAAGGGTTCTAGATTCTAAGCTCTTACAGCAGTCACATATATTCGTGAAGTATAATTGTTAATTCTAAATTCTGAGATACTGAGCAGTTTGTATATAACATGGTCGTTCCCAGAAACTTCGGGTATTTATGTGACACCTGAGACTCAGAGTTAGAGCTCTGACGCTATGACAGTCAGCAGTACCCCATACAGGAACTGTTTAAAAAGTTGAAAAAGTGATCAGACTTCGAGTAGAGGTATCAACAAAGCTGATCTGGATAGGACTAAGGTATATCAAGACGTAGGGTAAAGGATGATATTGTCCATAGTGTAAAACTTCAACTGCTGTGTGAGACTAAAGGGAGAGATGTGAATTTATAGTTTTGGTAATGCATTTCCTAATTTAATTTGTATGGTCAGCTTAGTTGAACACCATAAGCACATGGAATCTTGAATAGGGTGTGAAGTTTTGTTGGTTAGTCCAGGTTAGTGTGATGCCCCGATAAAAGGGCAGTGAATAAACAAGTATTTGCAAAGTCCCCTTGGGCGAATGGGGAGAAAGGAGGAAATATTCAACTTCCTCGTTTGGAGAATTTCTGATATTCTCACAAGCAGTGAGGACAATCAAATCAATAGGCCAAGCCCTTGATCTTGGGGTTCGCCCCTATGGAACCTATTCCTGCAAAGGATAGGCTAAGCCTACTTAAAATTAGGCCCCAGAGAACCTCTTTTGTGGCTCAGAAGTGGCCTCTCTCTTTAAGCAACTTGGCCAGTGGACTCACTGCCCTCCCTCCTATGTGGGACATGACTCCCAGGGGTGTAAATCTCCCTGGCAATGTGGGACAGAAATCCCATAACAAGCTGGGACCCTGCATCAAGGGATTGAGAAAGTCTTCTTGTCAAAGAGGGGAGAGAGAAATGAGACAAAATAAAGTTTCACTGGCTGAGAGATTTCAAACAGTCAAGAGGTTATGCTGGAGATTATTCTTATGTATTACATAGATATCCCTTTTTAGTTTATGGTGTTTTGGAGTGGGTGGAGGGAAGTACCTGAAACTGTTGAGTTGTATTCTAATAGCCTTGTTTCTTGAAGATCATTGTATAAAGAACTAGTTCCTTTTCCTTCAGTTCCATTAACAATATATCCTTCCCCCAATGCACACAGCCTCACACTCAATGCTGGCATTTATCTCACACAGATAGGCTTTGCCTGGAGAGTAAACATATGGTGTCCCTGGAAACTTCTAGTTCTTCTGCTTAGAGCTAGCTTGTAAGAACAAAGAATGACATTGTACTTACATTAGTTTATTTATTGAGGTTTGAAACTTCCTGAAGGATTGGCCTTGGGTCAAGCTCATTGGCCCACAATTTTAAAACTGGAACTTAGAAGCTTTAGCATCTTCATTTTACAGGTAAGGAAACTGAGGCTGAGAAAAATTTCTGTTTGGCCAAGTTCAGAAAACTGAGCAGTGAGAGTGGGGACCTGACCCTGTCAACTATTCTGATCCAAATACCTTCTCACTAGATTAGGCTTTGCCTTCTATGTTTGAAGAGTCAAAGCAGATGGATGAATGGATGGATGGATAGATGAATGGATGGACAGATGGGTGGTTTATCAATTCCTTTATTTATTCAAGAAAATTTCAACAACCACCCCACTAGACAGTGTGCTAATTGCTAGAAATGCGAATATGAGATCTGTATATAGTGCCTCTCTTCACTTCCTTGTACCTATCCTTTACTTGTTCTACTCCAGGCAGTGTATAGCCCCACCATTCTTCCAGGAGTTCTCCAATCAAGGTCAGTAATTATCTTTCTGTTGTCAAATCTAATGATTCCTTCTCTATTCTTATCTTTCTTGACATACCCACAGCATTCAAAACAATTGACTGCTACTCCTTCCTGATATTGATTTTATCTTGGCATCTGTGACATCATTTTCTCCTGTAATCCACCTCACTGGAAGTTCCTCCTTTTTGCTTTAACTACTAAGTGTTAACATTCCTAGCTTCATTCCAGCTCAATGACTTTTCTATAACTCCACTTACCCTGCTGCTGTAATCCGTGCTTTGCTGGCAACCGTGCCAGCTGAACCCCGATCCAGGTTCGATAACTCTCAAGACTAAAAGAATTTAGAGACAAGAGGGCCAGTAGGCATAAATAATAAAGATTTTTAAAAGAGAAGTTTATTGAGAGAGTACACATTAGAGAGGTTAACGTGGGCATGCCCAAGGGGTGGACATACACTGAGTGGAGTGGGTCAGTTTGTTTTATAGGAAAGTTTTGTTGGTACCAGGTTACCATAGTAACCTTCAATACTAGATGTCTTCTTTGCTCTAGGAGGAGATAGCTAGCAGAATTTGTGGTTTGTTGTCACATACTTAAAATTTGTCTTTGGGAAAATGGTTAACAATCTTTATGACCCTATGCTTCTAACTAAGAGTTTGCTTTGGGCCCAGAGTTTTACAAGCTTTTATGGTTTGGGGAGGTTTGGGAGCTTTAGGGAAATTTACCGGAAGTTTGCAGCTGTAGTTTGCAGCTCTGTATTAGTTCGTTTGGCGCTAGATAGGAAATAAGTGACTTAGAGTTGTCTGTTAACTCTTTCTGAGCTGAATAGGAAAGCAAGGACTTAAGTCATCTTATTTTATCTTACTTTACTGCTATCCAATCTCTATGTAAAAACCAGGGTAATCTGCATAAAACTTAAATATAAACACAAATTTTAATTGGACATCCTCCCCTTGCAACTGTAAACCTTCTAGTAGCTTCTAATTGCTTTTTGAATATAATCCAAGCTCATTCTCAGGGCCCACATGGTTCTGCTTCATCTGGTCCTTCCTGCCACTCACATCTTCAAAGCCCTTGCTCCCTTGGCTGTAGCCACACTGACCTTCCTTTTGTTTCTCTGATCTACTGAGTTGCCCTTGCTGTTTCTTCTACCTGGAACACTCTGACCTTAGAATTTGAAGGTCTGGCCATTTTTCCTTACTCAAAGCTGTCAATCCAAATATAACCTCCTCATTTCCCCATTTCATCATCCCTTCTGTCTCATCATACTCTTTCCCATCACACTGTTATAGTCTACTTGACATTAATCACTATTAGAAGTTATCTATTTATTTACTTATTTTCTGTCCCAAGCCCGACAATACAACTCCATGAAAGCAATGCCATGGTCTGTCTTGTTGACCACTGTATTCCCAGTCCTTGGCCCACAGAAGTTGTCCATAAATATTTTCTCTGTGAATCGATGAACCAATGAACATATTCATGGAGGAGGATATTGTCTTGCCTAACATAGAATCTTATAAACCTACTGAAACTGAGATCCACAGCTGAATCCTAGCAATTTCCCTCTAGTGAGGCCCAGTCCAAACAGGAATCCTCATCTTTGTTAGTATCACTTAAACACTGGAATGTGATCAAGTGCATAGCCCATGGCAACTCATTAAGCTATCCTTTCCTCTCCTGTTCTTTGATCCCTGGACACCTTAGAAGGATCTTTCCCTTTCCCAAGTCATCCCATCATCTTATCTCACCTGCTGTCTCCATGCTGGGCCTTCCAGCACATCCTATCACTCCCCTAACAGGTAGCACCTACTGCTTCTTCCCCAACCGTCCCTTCCCCAATACCCACCAATAGGACTTGGTGTCTCACTCCTCGGCCAGTGTGGGAAAGGCAGAGAAGCCAAGTAGACAACATCCAAATGCTCTGTTGGAACAGGCAGTGTTGTGAAACCTCACTTGTTAATTATTTTTGTCCCATCATAGCCTACGGGAGAAAATGGGCAAGTACACTATCAACTGGTGGTTGACATGGTAAGTGCTATGATTATATATTCTCCAGAAAAGAGTAGAGAGGAGTCGCATCTAAATCAGATGTGAGGTGAGCTCTCCTGGAAGAAGAACTAATACATTAAAGCTCACTACACTTACCAGGTGGCTCACCAGCACTTACAAGGCTTATTATGCATACAAAGTCCTTTCCAAGCAAGTTGTTTAAACCTCCTGCACCTCTGGGAGACTAATATTGTTTTTATCCCCATTTTACAGGTGAGGAAACTGAACTTAAGTAACTTGTTTAAGATCTCATAGCCAATTAGTGATTGAACAAAAGCAAGGATCCTAACTCCAGAACCTGGCATTATCATTATACTATTCTACCACCTCTGACAGAAGACTTCAGTCTTAACATTACCTGAGATAAGGTAGGAAGGAAGAGTAGACAATTTTCAGGTGAGGAGGGTGATAATAGTTTACTAGGTGAAGGGAACACCGCAGGACGTGTTCTAGAGGTGACAAGCATTCCCTGGACCTGCATCAACAGATATATGGGGGAGTAACAGAGGTCATTTTATCAGTTAAAACAAAACAAAAAAAAAGCAAATCAGAAAATGAATGTCAGTATTTGCTGCTCTGACCTGAAGATTGTTCTGTATGGGACTTATCTTGAATCCACTAAAAGCACCTTACATAGTTTGTCTGGAACAAGACTGCCAGGTTGCTGGGAAACGAGCATATTCATAAAAGCTACTCACATGTCAAAAGCTATGCTCATGGTGATAACCCCTGCTCTGAGCTCAGCCCAGTGGTACCTTCAGTTTGTCTGTACGTATATGTATGTCAAGAACCAGGGCTAGAGGATCCACAGTCTATCACCCTGCCCCGTCTGCAGGTTGAGATTGTGAAAAGGAAGGGTGATACTGTGGAGTTTGGAAAGGAGTGGTCAAGGGGACTGGAAGTGAAATACTGCAAGAATTTCTCCCAATCTCTCTCTGAATTTGTTAAGAGATGAAATGGACAGTTACACCAACTACAGATCGACTCAGAACAAACTGGGGAAAATAAGTATGTTTAAAAGATGTGCACTCTTCCAGAAAACTCAAGCCAAGCAGACACCATCTGGGTTATTCGGGGTCATAGTCCCTCTCTCCCCCCACGACTCCACCTTATGAATAAGTTTTCCAGAGATGGGCTTTGCATGACTTGTTCTGATGCTAACACATTGTTGATGGAGTAATCGAGAGTATTGTCATTAAAAATTTGGAAACACTTTAAATCCTTACAGGACAAAATGTAGCACTTCTTACAGGGGGTGTTAGAGCATAGGGAAATATATCACTTTTCCCAAAAATAGGAGTATGATAACTTCCAAACTGGCTAGAAGATTGTTAGTCCAACGATTATTCTTTTTTTTTTAATTTATTTATTAATTAAAAAAAAACAAATAAAACATCAACATATATAATCAGTAATTCACAATATCATCACTTAGTTGCATATTCATCATTTCTTAGAACATTTGCATTAATTCAGAAAAAGAAATAAAAAGACAATAGACAAAAAAATAAAACGAACACAGAAAAGGAAAAAAAAGATTATACCTACATACCCCTTACCCCTCGCTTTCATTGATCACTAACATTTCAAACTAAATTTATTTTAGCATTTGTTCCCCCATTATTTATTTTTATTCCATATGTTCTACTTGTTTCCAACAATCATTCTTATTTAAAGTTGTCAATCTTAAAAATGACTTCAGAATTAGCACCATTTCTTGGGGCTACTAATTTATGCATAGAAAAGACTTTAAAATTGTATGACAATATTTTGGAATCTTCTTTTAAATATAATAGACAAAATTATTTGACCACATGTGATGGATAATTTCAGCCCCAAAGTAGCATTATTTGGATCATAGTTTATGATTAATTTTAAAATTGTACCTATAACCAATAAAATAGCCATAATTTCATGTAAAGCTATGAATAATGTCTCCCAAAAGCTAGACAGGACAGATGGACAGATAACTTTGTTATTTGGGGAAGGTGATGATGTTTTGTTTACTTTTATCAGTGTTCTCAAGTCAGAAGTTGTTGATGAATATTGCATATTTGCATCAATGTTTTCTAAAGATGTTTATTTTCCAATGGAAATTCAGAGCCACCTAGTGACCAAAAATAAATGTCTGAAATATAAAATATTTCAAGGAAAAACTCCCAGCAAAAGAGAAAATTAATCATTTCACCTTGGTCTTTGATATCCAAGGAAAAAATTATATCCAGTTCAACTCTGTGACATGAGAGAGCCCACAAATTAAGTAGAATAAATTTCTAGTTCATTTGAAGGTTAATGGTTCTTAAACATAGACTTGAAATGGTATGCATGATAAATTTTTTTCAGTGTTTTAATACACACATCATTTCATCAAACAAGATATGTGCGACCTTTATAAATATAAGCTACTGTGTCTAATCGACTCACATCCTCTTCCTTGAGGATAGCTTCTCCTCTGGAGTTGCTTATCTAATTTGATCTTGAGAAAGGAAAAGCAGGAGGGTCTTACGGAAGATGGGCCAACAGTGGAAGTATGGGACAGTGCTAAATTGCCCACTTGAGGCTTCCGATTCATGTTCATTTTTGAACCTAAGGATTCATATTCATATTCATTTTGAATGTAAGGATTCAAGCGATTATATTCAATTTAGTTCACTTAAATTCAGCATACTTCTATGGAGTCTCAATATATGTAAGTTTTTTGCTATGAACAGTTGTAATAAATCAAAAATAGGTATTTAGGAAACCAGAGTAGTTCAGCTCGGTTAGAGCAGAGCAAACCTAGAAGGAGATAATAGGAGATGAAAACAGAGAGGTAGGAGATAATAGGAGATGAAAATAGAGAGGTAGGGCATAGCCATAATGGGGAACACAATTTGGTGACTCTTGGGGGGATTTTTTAAATAGATGCATAAACATTTATTTTATGAGATCGAAAATATATGTTAGGACCTCAATAAACAAGCATGTTATAGGTTATGCAGCAATTCTCATCAATTGTGGGGAAATATGCCTGTGGCTGTTGAATGAAGAAGTAGTGATCCAAATAAGTTTGCTTTACTGTAAAAGCCCAATAGAAAACATACTATCCCAGAATTGTGACCTTTGCTCACTTGTTTCCCATAATTGTTCAGTAATGGTGCCTTTGAAATAATAGAACGATGTCGTTAGGTTGTGTTTTAAAAATGTTACAAAGTACAGCAGTTCTACTCGTATTTTAAATGAAGATTATAAAAGTTAGTAGTTTCTAGATGCAGACCCCCATTTTACTCTGTCTTAGTTTCCCAGCTGCTTACACAAATGCTGTACAATGGGTTGGTTTAAAGCTTGGGGGGATTTTGATCAAAGTCACGATGAGATTTAGGAAGATTAATCTGGATGTAACAAGTAGGATAGATTGGTACAGAATAAACAGATGGCAAGGAAAGCAGTTAGGAGAGTATTCCAGTAGTCTCAGAAAGAAGTCATAAACATGTAAGCTAGAATTATTGAAATAGGAAGGGAAACAATGGGTCAGATGAAAGAAGAATCTTCAGTACTAATATGGGGGAGCAATGAGAGGGTGGTTTAAAGGGTGAGTCCAAAATTTCTGCCCTCGATTATGGGGGGAGGGGGAAGGTAGAAATGGTTCCAGTAACAGAAGGACACTAGGGAAATACTTGGTATATAATGGGCAGAGTATGAGTTTGGTTCTGGACAGCTGTCTGCTCATTCAGAAACAATCTAGAAGTCTTGCTGTATGCAGACTCTGTGCTGGCCATTGAGAGTGCAGTGACATCAGCTTGCCCCAAGGGCTGGCGATTGAGGGGAGAGGAAGTCAGTTCTAACTCTACACCGAGAGGCCAGATTAATTCCAAGGGGCGGGCCCTGTGCCAAGAACATCTTGTGTTAATTAAGTTATTTAGAATCTATAAGTACTCTGAGAAATAGTTATTATTATTTTAATTTTGCAAAAGAAACTGAAAGTAAAAGAGACGTTTTGAAGAGTCTACAATCACAGAAGAAGCCCGTGATGGAAGCAGGATTCAAACATGCAGTTTCCATTGCCCCTCTTGTGCTAGTCTCAGGAGGAAGAGCCAGACAGGGAGGCGACAAGGCAAGACTCTGTGGTCACGGGGGGCAGTGCAGCCCAGTGGCCTCCAGTTAATAAAGGAGCTTGATCCTTCCAGTTTGGAGTCTGCTTCTCCAGCAGATACCTACAGCCCTGGAGCATGGTTCTTTTTTTTTTTTTTTTTTTTTTTTTACATGGAATCGAACCCGGGTCCTCGGGCATGGCAGGCAAGCATTCTTACCTGCTGAGCCACCATGGCCCGCCCTGGAGCATGGTTCTTGACCTTGTTTGCTGCCTCCTGATCTGTTTTGCCTGAACCCTTTGAGCCCTTCCAAACTACCTACATGCCTGGATTGGTCCCTCTGGTCAAGGGTGACCATGGAAGACAAAAGGGTCAGAAGCTTTGGCTCTGAGTTCTCAGCCATTTACCAGCTGTACATTTTCTCCTGGACAGAGCACAGAAGCTCCCTGGGCCTCTGGCTACTTTCTCTTCTGTAGACTGTCATGGGGATTAAAGGAGATAATATAAATGAAAGTGCTTTTATGACTTGTGAAGTTCTGTGGTAAATATGTTGCCCCTTTCCTTTCCAAGCACCTTGATTCACAGAGCAATATTTCTTTTCCTTGTTATTCCCACTTGATTCTTCTGCAAACTCTGCAGTGTTAAGCTAGGTGACCCCCAGCACCTGATGGGCAGAGAATATTGAGATTTATGCACCCAGATTCTTTTGAAAACCAAACCAAAAGTGGCTAAGGTGAAGGGAGATTCCACCTTCCTTCCTAATTTCATCAGCCCTGAAAGTTCTATACAATATGTTCCAAAATTCCTAGTGTAGTTTTACACATAAAGGCATCAGAAGTACAAATACTATAAACTTATAAAGAACTGCATTTGGAGATATTATTTTTATTTCTTTTACTCTTAGTTTTGTAAATTTTGAGCAATAAATTTCAAATTTTATTTTTTTATTCCTCTGATTGAAATGGAAAACATTAACTGAAAGAAAAATTTTGATTAAAATTTAATTTTTCTAAATCCCCTCACCTAAATAAGCATAAAAAGGAATGAAAATAATTATCTTTCAAATAATGCTTTATGCAAGTTTTTACTGTTTATACTTCTGAAGTCTTTAGGGCTTAAAACTGCACTAAGACTTTTGGGACATGCTGGGTCTATAAACTAATGTCATTTTTCTCGAGTTCTTTCATTGTGGTTCACAGATGACTAGCAGGCGAAATCCACATTTAAACTCATTCTTTTGGCTTTGGACCACTACACAAGAAATAAGCATTAATAAGAAGCTCTCCTTTATCTTTATTATTATTACAACGATCATTATTCATTAAACTTTTTATTTTGGCAGTGGTTTACTGGTATTTTCTAATGTTAGTCATCTCCAGCAAAACACTTAAAATGGCTTAGAGGTCCTTTAGTTTCAAAACTTTTGGCCTTAATCCTAGTTTAGGCTTGTTACTCATTTACATAAAAGTAAAAGCCATTTTCCACAACTAACATCCCTCAGAATGTAGCCAAGCAATCAATAAAAGCTTCTTTTTGAGTTTGCCAGTTGGCAATATTTATTCTGGCAGTAGTTAGTACATCTAAATATTAACTAATTAATCTAGCTTGTAATATTCACTGCTGGTTTCATTGAATGAGGTGGGAGTAGGTCAAATCTGCAGACCATTCACAGTCTCCAAATGCAAATAAGATAGCATTTGTTTGTAGGTGGAACCAAATGATTATAAATGAATGGCGCGACATCTCCTGGGATTGGACATAAAGGTCCTGTAAACGGAGAATTATATCAACAAACAGCTGTTAGGAAAACACTATTATGCTGTAATAGCTGCTATTAAAATCCATTAGCAATCTTGATGGCCTGTTTGAATTTGATGCGTCATTTGCTCTGAATAGCATTTCTTCCTAAAGTTTTGTGGTAGAATTCATGAAGATTGATAAGTGGTAGCAGTGACATTCTAGGAGATTAATACTGATTACACACTTTGCTTGCACTGGTCACTCTGGCCCCAAGAAATGCTGCAAATACTGCAGTTTAATATCACTGTGGAAAAAATATATGGCATCAATACAAACCTCAGAGCTTTCTGGCACCTAGAATGAAATATCCATTTTGTTTACATGACAAATGTCCACACGCTAAAAGTGGGTCCCCTGTCTCCATCTTTTCAACAACTCAGCCTTTCCTCATTCTGGTACCTTTTCCAGACTCCAGGAGGTCTCTGGAGGACACACTGCCCTCAGGACACAAGGTTGGCTGAAAACATTACCTGTCTAATGAGACTTTGAAAAACGCATGTGTTGGCAAAGAGAATGCAGCTGTTCGGATGGAGGAGGAATCATTTAACGTTAGGATAAAAAGAAAACGTTTGCTTTCAGGTGCGGTCTTCTGAGCTGCTGGGAAGAATGGGGAAGTAGCGCCATCTGGCTGATGAATGACGCAAAACGCTTTAAGGAGTTTTACATATCCAGAACCAGGGATGGGTGTGTGACAGGCTTATAGTTCCTTGTATCAGTTTGATCAGGGATACAAGAATATATGTTTGTGCAGATTAGAGGAGACACTTGAGCAAATACCTGGTATATGTAGGATAAATTAAATGAAGATGCAATTAGTAGTTCCTTTTGACACAGAACTTATTTGCAGGGCTACTGACCAGTTGGGGGAATTTTCAGCTCTTCTCCAGAATGGCTCAATAAGGAGCTGAGTTTTGATCACTTTAAATATTTTTTATTTACTTTCACATCCATAGTAGCCAAAGCTGGTGGTCAGTGGAAGGTAGAAGGGAAGGAGCACAGGAAATTAGTTTAAAGTCTTGCTTCTCAAAGTGGGGTCACCTGGTCAGTAGATGCAGCTTTGCCTTGGATGCTCCATAGAGATGCGCAATCTCAGACGCTGACCCAGACACGCTGAAGGAGAATCTGCATTTTAACAAGGTCCTCGGATGGTTGTGTGCACGTGAAAGTTGAAAAAGCACTTTTGAGAGGCTAGTACAGTTGCCTGGTTTCCTTCCCTGCAGTGAAGGTATGAAGCAAAGACTTCAAGCCTTTAAAGTGAAGCACAACAGGAGAGAATGAAAGGCCTTAAATACTGGCCAGAGGAGAGAAGAAAGGCCTTAATTCCCTTCCTTCTCACTTCCCTGGCCCTACCTTGACCCCTGTGGCCCCTGTGAGCCAGGTCCTGAAGATGTTAACTTGGCTATTCCCTGTGATGTGTTCAATTCAGGATGAACAGCCAATGTCTGTTCTGCATTGTGGTTTGGGCTTACCTGTGCCGTGGGCAATAGTACAGATATCCCAGCCCACTGACCATTAAATGATGACTTCTTTATTTTATGAAACCAAATCAAACTTATCTTCACTTGGGTGACTTATGCATGGATACATTTCTATTGCAAAAAGTCCAAACCAAAGCAAAGAAAAATGCCTGTATTTTGAATCATGGGTTTACCTTGGTACCATCCTTGGTTCCTAATCAAATCATCTTGACTTATTTTTTATTAATTTAATAAAGAAAATCCACAGAACAGCGTTAAATCTGGGACTGTGCCACAAACCCTCACTCCACCTAGGAGAGCTGACAATTGTTAACCTGGATTTAGGACAGAAATGGAGTGTAATAATTTCAGAGAAACTGCCCTTTTCTTCTTTCTCCTTCCCATCCGCCTCCTTTTTCAGTGGTACCTCCAGCCCAGTCGGTCAAGCTATTAAATTATGAGAATAAAAAGTAATTTTTTTTGCAGTTTTTGTATCTTTACACAAAACAAACTTTGGCTATGGAAAGATGTATTTTGGAAAAATATCGAAGTATTTAATTTTCTTACCAAATGGTTATGACAAAAAAACTGAGGAGCAATATTTTGGTTTTCCATTAAACAATAATTTTGTATTTACGTAAGAGCGTTTACAAACTTAGCAGCTATTTTTTTAGTCTCTTTTTTTTCCTATGAGCTAATTCCTCAAACTATTGATAGCCTGCATGATTTTCTTGGCATTTTGGATGTCACTCTGCTTTTCAATTGGCTGTAAGTGATGCCATTTGCTGTTTTTTCCCATGACGGTTTTCTTCATTTTATGCGCCTTTTTCTTTAAGTAACTCTCATACAACTCTCAAACTATATTATTAGCATTTTGAATGAGAATATAAATTCATTGATTTTTAAATCCAGATGTACTTATAATTCTGTATGATCAGTATTTTAAAAGTGGTTTTATCTAGAGCTCTGTGTACCTCAAGTCAGTGCCCCCCACTCCCCCGCCCCATCACCTACTAAATTTTGGAGACTGTGATCCTTTTGCCGAGTCTTAGAATTAAACTTCTCAGTGGTTGAGAATTTTTGTTTTTAATGTATTTAATAAAGAGGATGGTAATTTAAAAAATATTTTTATTCTGTCTATTTTAAAAATTGAGATCTGTTTTAAAAATTGCTTTACCCTACAATCCCATAGTATCTACTCAAATTATGTGTCAACTAGAAAGCTGGAAGTTGTTTGGGGGAAAAGAGGGAGATTTTCTAATTTTAAAATTAAATTGCATTTTGTATTTAGTCTATTCAAATGTGAAGTCTCAATTATTTTGGGGCAAAGGGGCATTGTGTGAGAAGAAAGGGACACAGCAACTCAAAGTACCAATGAGTTTCGTAATTTCAGAGATGTATTGAAAGGCTGACAAGTAATCAGGAAAGGTCTTCCAGAATTGTAAAAGAAATCAGAGCTGCTGACTGGTTGATACTTAATATTATGGAGATTTAGAGAATAGCTCACCTATACCGAGCACTTAGAGTCAGCTCTCCTGTAATGCTTGTTTTGAAAACATGAATTTGTTTCATTATGATTAACATATTAGGCAATAATTTGAGCATAATGCAAAGTTTTTTTTGCATGCTTATGCACAATTTTGTCCTTGAGAAACATGAGGTGAACCGAGAAACCAGCACCTAACTGAACAGAGTCTTGTTGGAATATTCAAAATGCACACGAATGCGTGCGCACACACACACACACACCTCACACACCTGTGTGTGTTATGACCACACTCATCTACCTCTGGTGTTACAACTTTCAATCAATTCCAGATAGACTAGATCACAGGTCTATTCCTTCCAACTCCCATTTCCCTCCACTTCTTCAAAATAGATCACAAGTCTATTTCTTCCAACTCCCATCTCCACCAGCAAACTTAAGGTTATTTTCAGGGTAAAGGGCCATATTTATTGTAGTATTTGTGTATTTCTTGACCATTAGCATGTGTAAAGCTGTGCTACCATTTATATTAGGTTCCTGTCTTTCTTTTAATGTGTCACTGATGTAGCAGTTTTTGAGTATTGTGCTCCACAGCCCCATTTTCCCAATAAGTTCTGTGGTTTTATTGTGTGATTTTTGCATAGTAGTGATTTTTAGGAATGCGGGTGCCGTATTGTATCAAAACTGGCCACTTAAAGCTGGAGCTTCTTATATATTAATTTATTTATTCCTAACAATCACTCAGTGAAGCATTATTTTCTTTGTACTCATTATATAGATGAGGAAACCAGGACAGAGAAGTTAAGTAAATTGTCCAAAATCATGCACCTAGAAAATGGTGGGGCTGGAATTCTCAGGAAGCCTGGCTATAGACTTCACAGTCTTAACCCCAAATTGTGACATCATTTTATTCTTCTGTGGTTAGAATAAACATAACAAAAAAAGACTTTTATGCACCTTCTTCTGGCATATGTCTGACTCAGTGTTCATCAATGGGCTGTGGAAGGACAATTCTTTTGGAGGTGGGATATCCCTGTTAAGTGTCACTGGAGTCCTGAAGTCATTGCGATGACCCAAACATCACCCTCCCAAACACACACACGCACGCGCGCGCACACACACACACACCACATACATTCCCAAATAACCCTATCGGGAATAGATCCCCTTTTCAATCCATATTATAAGATATGTGTCCCCATTGGTGGACCCTGAGGGTTTTTTTCCTTTTTTTTTTTTTTTAGACTCTTTCTCCATATTTTCTCCAGCATTTCTATCTCTGTGTTGATTTTTAAACAGCTTTACTCACACATCATACAATCCAACCTAAGTAAAAAATCAGTGGTTCCTGGTATGATCATGTAGCCATGCCTTCACCACCATGAACTATATGAAGACATTTCCTTTCCTTCCACACAGAATCCCATGCTTCTCCACCATATTCCCCGCTTATTGACATTTAGTTTTGTCATATTGCTTTTGTTACATTCAATGGAAGCATATTACAGTGTTATTGTTAATTATAGATCCTACTTTGCCTTGATTGTATTTTTTTCCTGTATACCATTTTCAATGCCTTGCAATGTTGATGTTCATTTGTTCTCCCTTATGCAAAAATGTTCTTACATGTGTACATTCAATCATCATCATTGTCCGTTAATGCTGCTAAAACCATCAGTGTGCAAATGTCCATTTGTGTCCTGGCCTTCAGTTCCTCTGAATATATACCTAGTAATGGGATATCTGGATCGTATGGCAATTCTACACTTAGCTTCCTGAGGAATGGCCAAACTGCCTTCCAGAGTGGTTGCACCATTCTACATTCCCACCAACAACAGATAAGTGTGCCTGTTTCTCCACATCGTCTCCAGGATCTGTCATTCTGTTTTTTGTTTGTTTGTTTTGGATAATGACCATTCTAGTGAGTATGAAATGGTATCTCATTGTGGGGTTTTTTGTTTGTTTTTTTTTTTTACATGGGCAGGCACCGGGAACGAACCCAGTCCTCTGGCATGGCAGGCAAGCATTCTTGCCTGCTGAGCCACCATGGCCCTCTCATTGTGGTTTTGATTTGCATTTCCATAATAGCCAATGAAGTTGAGCATCTTTTCATGTGCCTTTTAGCCATTTTTATTTCCTCTTCTGAAAAATTCCTGTTCATGTCTTTTGCCCATTTTTTAAATTAAGTCGTCTTTTTGCTTTTGAGTTGTAGAATCTTTTTATATATTCCATGAACTTATTTTAGATGGTATGTGGACTTTTTAACTTGTCAGATTTATGTATTTATTTTTACTTGTGGTGGCAAGGAAAGGAAAATATCTCATCTGTCAACCTTATTTTTCATGGTTATTGTTGCTTTGAATAAGGCTAAACTTAAGCACCTGCACAGAAGGCCACACATATCTGCTCACGATCCTGGGGGTGGTGCTTGAGTGGTACCCGTTTGGCTAACACTGACCCATGAGCTCTGTTCATGAAATTGAAAGTCTGGTTTTAGCTGAAGTGAGTGTATATTGGCCACAAAATAGATGAGGTCTCCACTGAATATCAGTCTGTTGGTGGCACTGTTTGGAATATGATTCTGAAATATCCACTTTGTCTACCCCTCATTGCTTAGAGTCTTACCCTCTGCTATCTATTCTTCCCATTGTAAATGTTGGGTCTCATTTGACCCCTGGGCAAACTTCTCTGTCCCTTCATATCTCAGCCCAGGAACCCACATTGTGAGGGAGCCTTCTCCAATTCCTTAAGGCAGGCTTCCAAATTCCTTCCCCACTGCCCCCAGTGCTCTTTGTCTATACTTCCACTTGACGTCATCTTATGGGCTTAGCTGCATTAGGACTACAAACTCCTTTGGGGTCAGGTTCTTTATATATATATATATATATATATATATATATAAAGAGAATACCAGGATTTCTCTGGCACATGGTGTTCATTTATTCATCCATCTGTTTTATTTATGTATTTATTTACTCACTCATTCATTCCTTCAGTAAATATCTGCTGAGCATCTACAATGGGCCAGCCACTGCTCTAGTTATCTGGGAGGCAAAATAAGCATGACAGAGTCCCTGTCTTCATAGATCTTGCATTCTATTGGAGGCAGGGGAGACAGACAATAAACAAGTCAACGATTCAATGGATAATATGATAAATGCCTTGAAGAAAAATAAAGCAGGATCAGGGGCTAGAGAGGGTCTTCAAAAAATAGAGATATTTAAATAATTGGATGAATAAAAAGTATCAATAATAATAAGTAATGAGGTGAACATGAGTGAGGAGGAAAGATATAAATCTTTAAACAGAATTTGAAGAACCAAAGTGATGGGTTTATGAAATATCCTAAATTTCAGCTCTATGACCTTTACCATGTTTGGAATACATAAAATGAGAATTTTCACTAGTGACTTTAACCTGTAGTTCTCAGCACTGGTTGCACATGAGAATCATGGAAGCAGCTTTAAAAAATTACTGAAGCTGGTGCCTACCCCAGACGGTGTGGATTGGAATCTCAGCAGAGGGGTGGGCATGGGCAGGCGTGGGGGTCTTTTTTCAGAACATACTCTTAGATGGAGAACTGCTTGGATAAGCTATTGCATGAGCTTCCTTATTATTCTTGACAGAACAAGACTGCTTTTGTTTAGCTGCTGTAAAAATATATAGGTTTATATAAGCAGATGGCTCTATGTTCTAAAGTGATTTTGTAGAGTTGATGTAAATAGCATGCTCTAGTGAAAAATGTGTTTAAAAGCACAGTTTTTAAAAAGCCATTCTTTCTTTCGAGTTAATGAATTATTATAATATGAATGTCTCATTAGTGGACAGTGCTAAAAGCAACTGTTGTCTTTTTCTAGTAGAATGATTAGGAGGAAGCCTAATGGCTGTCTTGAAACACTTGAGAGTTACCCATTCTTAAGGCTATTAAAATATAGACTCTATATTTTAATTATATATACACTATATATAGTGTATATATTATATACACTGGTCCCAAAACCAGTTTTGGTTTTGGGACCAGTGTACTTGAATCCAAATCCTAGCTCATCATCTTTAAGTTCAGGTGTGTGGTATTGGGAAATTTACCTCCCTTCTCCAAACCACAGTCTTCTACATCTGTAGAGTGGGAATGGTATTAATAATAGTATTAACCTATCCAAAAGGAGTATTTTGAAGATTAAATAAGTTAATGCATGTAATAAGCTCAGAGCAGCACCTGCCTGTAGTAAGAATTCAAATATTCATTGTTATTATCAACCTCCAACTCAGGAGACTTAAAGCCAAGAGGAAAAAGTTCAAGGAGACCCGTTTTGGCTCCATATAAAGCAAAACCTTCCTTATGGATCTGTTCACAGATGGAATGAGCAATCTCAAGTGACCACGAGTGTCTCATCTGTAGAAGGGTTCAAACCCCAGCTTCATGGCAGGGTGAGGTGTAAAGAATTTAATAATTGGGCGATGGAACTAAATGGTCTTAAGAGCCGATCTCGAACCTGACTTTCAATTATTCTCTCATTTTAATTCTAAAGCTTATCTGATTCTGTGAAGAACCCAACTAATCTATCTCTTTTGAGGAGAGGAAATTTTGATGGATACCCCATAATAGAATCACAGATTTTCTTGAGTCCCAGTCTTGATATCCTCTAAGTTTAGACTTACTAGGAGAAAAGTCCACTTCTTTGAAAAATCACCACTAGTTTTCTGATTTATCAAGTTTAAAAAGAATATGATTTGCTTTCCATGCTGGAGACCCGGGTTTGATTCCCGGTGCCTGCCCATGGGGAAAAAAAAGAATATGATCTGGATATCCCCATTTTCTTCCTATCTCAATAGCTATCCATCTGAATCTATTTAGTTATTCACTTTGGCTCAGAGCTGGAGGGATCAGTAAGGATTTCTAGTAATATGTTCTATGAGAGATTTTTACAAATAGGATAATTTAAGGAAACCAAATGGAAACATTCTGCCGCATTCCATTATGGATTTGTCTGGTGCTCTTCCCAAGAAGATGTAAATTTAAACTTCCTACGAGAAGGGTAAAGGGACTCTGAGACATATAAAACAATCATTTAATGGTTTGTGACAAATGATATCTTCGCTCTTTAAATGTGAAATATAAAATGGAAAGTGTTTTTTGCCCATAGCAAATTAAAAATAAATAAAATCTGTGCTGGAATTAAGCCCAGAAGAAAGTACTGACTTCAGTATGTTTTTAATTCCAGGCCTTTCCCCTGCCTCTAAAGTTTGGTAACTTCAATGATGAATATAAACGTTGTCAATCCCACTAAGGTTTCTGTGTATGTGTGTATTTGTGAGTGCGTAGATGTGCGTGTGTATATATGGGTGTGTGTGTTTGCGTATGTGGACCCTAGGGAATTAACTGCCATCTGTCAGTGAAGAACATCTAGCATTCTTGCAAAGAACAGCTGTTTATAGCCATCCAGACTGCTTAGCAGAGTGCACAAGAAGGGGCTATTTGTGAGGCAAAAGGAAAGCTCATCTTATTTTTCATTATGAGCATGTTATGGGTCTAGGTTTAGGTGGGCTAATGTGTGCAGCCAAAAAGCTTGGCAAATTGATTCAGCAGGGACCTTCTGTTGAGCATTAATCATTTCTTTCCTTAAACTTTATATTTGTCTCCTAATAGAGCTCATGAAATAGCAACAAATTTCCATGTCTTTTGCATTTTGCAGCAGAGACTCAATCTTAGTCCACATTTCCACATACTCTGACATTGGGCGTGTATTAGCTATTTCCAAACTGTACATTTTTTTGTTTGTTTATCTGACTTTTAATTGATTTCTGGACACATAAGGAAAATTTGAGGGCTATCGTGCAACCTTTTTGGGTTTTCATACATGCACCTCAAATTTGACCAGGCAAATGTCAAATGTCCACTTCTCTCTCCTGCTACTGTCACTGTCTTAGTTCATCATTTCAACTCCTTTTACCAAAATATAAGTCAAGATTGCAACTAACGCGCAGGTGCTTTTGTGAAAATTAGGGAAAGACATGACTTCCTTCAGATGACACTGTTCGTCCTCAGAACTTCTTTGTGAGTAGGTCATGGCTGAATTTCAGCTCTTATTGTACCCCATAGTTGGATACCCTAGGTTAGAGGACAACCTGCAGCTGTGGTCCTGATAACAAGACTCTCATGGGGCATCTGTATGTGATTGGCTTTCTGAACATGGACCCAGATTGTCTCCAGTCTACACTTCACAACACACCCAGGGATCTTTCTAAAATGCAAATCTAATCACCTCCTGCTCTCTTCTTAAAATCCTTCATGGCTTCCATGCCTTTCCAGTTAAAGTGAAACTGCTATACACAGCAATCAAGGGCATTTAACTTCTGATCCTTCTACCACATCTAGCCTTGCCTCCCTCCTCTGGGCACTTCCAGAAATGTAGAATGTTTTTTTCTTCCTGCTTATTGACACTTTCTGTGTCCTCATTCCTGCTGTTCCACCTACCTAAAATGCCTTTCCCCCACTTCTTCACCAAGCTAGACCCAGCCACCTTTCCTAATGCAGTTTAGCTGTTCAGTGTCTAGGAAACCCTTTCTGCTGCTCCACAGCAGAACTTTGGCAATGGTTTTATTAAGATACAATTTCCATACCATAAAGCTCACCCATTTAAATTATGCAATCTAACTGTTTGGGGTATATTTTCGGAGTTGTAGAACCATTGCCACAACCTAATTTTAGAAAAACTTCATCATCCCAAATTGTACTCATTAGTACCTTTACCCCTTTCCTCATCCCTGCCCTAGGAACCACTGGTCTGCTTTCTGCCTTTGTGAATTCCAAGTCAGGATTCAATGTCCTCTCTTGGTACTCCTGGGCATAATTGCATCCTGTTAGACTACCCAACTCTCTTAGTAGCCCCTCTCCTCCCTATGGTAAGGTCTTAAGGGTCAGGGACCTTATCTTCAAATAGCCATAGACCCTGGCTCAATCCTGAATGTGGTGGGCCCTCAAAGATTGATTGAAAAAAAGAAAAAGAATTTTGCACCTGTACTATCTTTTTTTTTTTTTTTTTTTTTTTTTTTTTTTTTTTTTTTTTTTTTTTTTTTTTTTTTTTTTTTTTTTTTTTTTTTTTTTTTTGCATGGGCAGGCACTGGGAATTGAACTCAGGTCTCTGGCATGGCAGGCAACCACTCTGCCTGCTGAGCCACTGTGGCCTGCCCAGCACTGTCTTTTATACTAATAGCTTTTCCATCTATTCCCTCAAATATCGGGATTTCTCCTCGCCATTTTGGGGGAGGAAGACCTTCTTAGTGGCAGGAAACTTTCTAGACATTGCCCAGAATTCCAAGCACAAGAGAAGCAGAGACAATGGAGGGGGGGAGGATAGGAATTAAGGAACAAAGAGAGTTTTCCTCAGAGAAGAGAGCTGTCCCCAAAGACATTTCCATCCTTAACAGTATTGTTTGAAGAATCCCTTCAAGGATCCTTGCTTCAGAGAATCAGTTGACTTTCTTCACTAAGAGACGTTCTTTTCCCATGTCCAGTGAAGAACTCGGTTATGCGGGAAACTCACATGGAAAAATAATGAAATGCGACCCCGCCATATAGCATACAAAAAAAAAAAACAACAAAACTCGGTTATGGAAGTCCACGTAGTGAAATAGAGAGGGGGAAGCTGTGGAGTCAGACAGAACTTGGAATTGAGGCTTCTCCTCTGACAGTATCCGTATGACCTTAAGCAAGCTGCTGTCCTCTCTGAACCTCAGTCTTCTTGCCTATAAAATTGGAAAGATGATAAGATTGAGATAACTTAAAATTAGATAGTGTGTTCAAAGAAGCTAAACTTCTGGCATATGGAACATGCAATAAGTATGAACTTTTGCATGTTTTAGGACTCTAGTTTCAAAGATGGAAACCAACTTGACTCTAGTTAAGCCAAAAAAAAAAAAAAGGAGGAGGTGGGGCAAGGTACTACTGATTCATATTACTAAGGTATGAATCCTCTTCTACTTCTTAGCTAGCTCTACTTCCCTCTGGAGGTCTGCCTCAGTCTCCCTTCTGGATACAGGGGCTGTCCATAGCTCTAGACTCACATATCAAATATTTCAGTGTTTGAGCACAGAAGGACTTCACTCAACAAGCTCAGGTCAACACTGATTGATGCTTGTAGAAACACACGGCTGTTCCCTTTACCAGTCACCAGGGGTAGTGAGGGTGAGGGTGAGGTGCTGTGGTTAGTCCAGCTTGGATCATATGCCCATCTCTGAGCCCAGGTTTTTTCATGAGCAGGACAGAAAAGGTGCAGGGTAGACAAAGTAAGTAGCACCCCCTACTGTTTTCTTTCCTATTTGCTGGAAGTTGAATTTATAGCCCCAAATCAGGACTCCCTGAAGCAAGGGCTGCTTGGTCACAGTAAGACAACCTGGTGGAGAGTGTCTGCGGCTTGACTTTAGACTCTCTTCTAGAGAACAACCGCTTCTAGGTGAAGCTGTACCATCTGTGAGGTGCTAACTAAAGAGGTTCACCAAGGTACAGAATGATGTGCACCATCCATTCCTCTGGTCTCTACAAACAGGGACCAAAATACAGTGATATGGAGTCTCAGCAGATGAGTAAGTCACAGCCGTGGGGAATGTGTGGTGAGAGCTACAGAAAGGCAGGCAAGCAATCAGTATTGCCAGGTTCATCCGTAGGACTGGGGCTCATGAGTCAGGGCTTCTTTCGCAAGGAAGATAAAACAAATAGGCGTTGGTAATCTGGGTAGAAGTGGGATAGGAAAGGGAAAATAGAGATTGTCTGTGGGAACTGAGAAGGCAGTCCTAGAGTGTCCTTTGTAATACACATTAACAGTGTCAGAGAGTTCCTATTTCTACCCACTCCCAGGGGTTAGAGTAGAATGGGCATGGGAGCCACTAAGATTTAAGTCTGAGTATGCAAGCTGGGTGATGGGGGCAGCTGTGCAGAGACATGGGAAATGAGGCAGGAGCTGACAGCCCTGCCCTCTTGGGGCAGACAAAAGCCCCATCTGGAAAATCCCCTCAAGTCCCTGAGAGCCTTGCTGTCCAACTCAATACCACTGAGGCATTTCCCTATGTGGTGATTTGAAGCTATATGTACCCCCCAGAAAACCATGTTCTGGAAGTTAATCCATTCCTGTGGGTGTTGCACCCATGGGAAGCAGGGTCTTGTGATGAGGTTACTTCTGTTAGGGTGTGACAAACGTCATTCAGGATGGTCCTTAATTCTCCCTTGGAGTCCCTTTTAAAGGGGATGGATACAGAGAGAGAGAGAAGAAAGACACAGAAGCAAGAAGCTGAAATCAACTAAACCCGAAAGAAGAGGGAGAGACCAGGAGATGCTGCCATGTGACTCTCCATGTGGCAGAGGAGCCAAGGATTGTTGGCAGCTGGTCTTCAGGAAGAAACCCTCACCTTGATGATGCCTTGAGTTGGACATTTTCATGGCCTTGACACTGTAAGCTTGACAGCAAATGCATTTCCATTTCATGGTATCTGCTTTCAGCAGCTTAGGAAACTGAAACACCCTATAATGGAAATCTATGGGCCACCTCTTATTCTGGAAGGAATTTTCCTAATCACTCATCTAGTGCTTTGACCTTGGAATGTTTGATTTGCTGAGTTTAAATCTTACAAGGATATTTGCCAACCGAACAAATGATTATAATAGCACAGCCTCTGAACTCAGCATAGGAGACGCATCTGCAGAGTTTTTTCTTGTTTGGGTAGATAATGACTTGCATTTCGTTCAGAAGGAACTGACTGTTTAACAAATGAGTTGCTGAAGGCGCCTCACTTAGCTCTCATAACCACAAGTGCTTATTAGCGCACTTAGGCCAACTTGAGCACATTATCTAGACTCTTTACAGTATACAACAAAGGCAAACTCATAGTTCTTTTTATTATTCTCTCATTAACCCTGCATCATATTTTTAAAATTACAAAAATCACACATACTTACTTCATTAAGAAAAGTTATGCAAAATATATAAAGAAATATTTACTAAAATACCCTACACCCTCAACTACCTCCTCCCAAGATAACTAATGCTAACAAACTCGGTGTTTACACAACTGCATACAGATAAATATATGGAAATATATACATGGAATTATGGAACATGTAATTATATTTATTTTAATAATAGGATCATACTATACACATTATTCTACAATTTTACTGTTTTTTTCCTCTTAACATCTATCAGTCAAAGATCTACATTGAACTCCGTCTTTTAATACTACACGATATTCGATGCTATGGTTAGAGGGAACGTGAATGTCCAATGTAGAGGGACAGTGTGTTTCCAATTTTTTGGCACCACAACAATGCTTCTTTACTATCTTCACGTATGTATCACAATATTCTTTATTGTTTCAGAAAAGTGATTTGTTGATTCATAAACTA
Organism: Myrmecophaga tridactyla; assembly: GCA_004026745.1. Lineage (NCBI taxonomy): Eukaryota > Metazoa > Chordata > Mammalia > Pilosa > Myrmecophagidae > Myrmecophaga > Myrmecophaga tridactyla. Next base: position 11,545 of record PVIY010009289.1, on the reverse strand, counting down.
TGTTTATTTTTAATGTTAATAGTCACAGATTATTTTCCGAAACTGTGTTGTAATTTACACTCCTATCAGCTTTATTGGAGAGAACTGTTGTCCTGTATCCTTGGATGCGCTAGCTTTTCTTCTCTTTAAAACATTAGCCATTTAATAGTGAAAGTGGTGTCTCATTTGTGTTTAAATTTTTTTTCTAGGTTATTTCTGAGATCGAACCTCTTTTCATATGTTCATTGACCATTTGCCTTTTTTTCCTTCTCTCAATTACAATTTCATATCTTTTGCCCATTTTTCAATTCAGGTTTTTACCTTTTTTCTTATTGCTTTTTTTTTTTTGGAAGATACTTGTGTGGTAGGGATTAATATTTCCTTGTCATAAGTATTTCATAAGTATTGCAAATCATTTTTCCAGTTCATTATTTATCTTTTTGACTTTGCTTCAGGTATGTTCACACACAATTTAAAAATTTTTATATAGTCAAATATCTCTCTTTTCCTTCATGGCCTCTGAGATTTTTTGGTATTCTTAAGAAGCATTCCCAGCTATAAGATTATATACACTCCTTGATTTCTTTCCCAATACTTTATTATGTAACTTAAAATTTTAGATCTTTAATCCATTTGGAATTTATTTTTATCATTCTTTCTTCAGGTGTGTGCCAATGATATTAACACCATCTATTGGCCCAAACACTCATTTCCCACAGGGTTTGAAGTATCATCCTTTTATAGATTAAATTCCTAGATAGCCTTCCTGGACTCTATATTCTAGGTCACGGACCTATTATTTGGTTCTGTCAGCTTGCAGCTATTTCCTGACACTCTTTCTGTGATCATATCAAACATATCTTGATAACTTCAGGACCGGTTACGATTACACTATTGTAGTTAGAGAAGAATTACATAAAGAAAAACAAATATGAAATTTGAAAAATGTTATTATGTTTGATCTAAAAACTCAACTGATGCAGAAATGAGAACTGCCCACAGGTACAATGCATCTATAGGCCATATTTGTATAGGATTGTGAAATGTATTATACTTAATGGGCTTTTCTGATTCATACACATAAATTACTTTTTAAATTTTTATAAGTGTAAGCTGAGCCATTAAATCTTGATTAGAAATCAACTTTGAAATGTTAATGTGGCCCCAGGTCTAGGAAAAAATTCATTTCCTACAGAGTTAAAATCTTACTAATTTAGATAAATGCGGGGGAAGCCAAAAAAAAAAACTGAGATGTGAAATAGAGATTTTTAAAAAATAGAAATGTCTATAAAGTTTTTTCTTCTTAAGCAGGAAAACATTTAGCTTGCAGTATTTAGGAACCACTGACTATTTTCACTGAGAAAGTAAATGTAAACTTTAGACAGTCTACCATTTGAATTAGTTGGTAGCATTCACATTAATGAGATTATACTTTAGTGCCTTTTCCTTTTCTCTTTTCAACTGATTCATGTCGAGGATCAACTAGATGGCCTTTCAATACATGATTCCTAAATTCATCTCAGCATGTAATTGGAAGTGATCCCTCCCTTCTTCAGTGAGCAATGGATATTCAATATTTCACATTTTATTGAGAATTATTCTAGGTCCAGATCCCTCATCTGCAATTCTGAAATCCAGAAAGCTCTGAAAACCCTAGGGTCTTGAAAATCATTTGGAAGCAAACTCTGACCTGATATTTATTATCTTATTCCCATTTTATATATTGTGTTGCATAAATATTTACATATTTTACTACTGGGGGGACTTCCCCAGACTACATGGAGAGTGAGAGAACAATATACCATATATGCACATCTGACTCGTACGGTTTCTGTTAAGAAAATATAGACCTATATATTTTTAAAATACAGTAGAATTTGACCCCCCATTACCATTATTATTAATGAATATTCAGTGTGTCATTTATTGAAGACTTACTGTGTATGTAGGCAATGCTTTAAACTGAGAGCTTGAAGCTGTATCTGTTCACACCGAGCAGTGTACTACTTAAAGACAGAGCTGTATTTGATACAGCTGGTGTCCAAGCCAGGAACTTTGTCTGCCTTCTAGCATTTATTCTCGTATCTTCTATACGTACATACATACATACATACATACATGGGGATTTTCTTACTCCATGGTTCCTTGTTTTGTTTCTGCCATTTTGTGTTCTAAGTGGAAAACAGGATTCAAAGTATCTTCTTGAAGGCAGACAGGTAGTTGGCTTTGTTTTTGTTTAGAGGCATTTTGGAAGCTCTGGTCGGTCCTGGGAATGAAAACAATGGAATGTCCTGAAGAATCCGTGCACGGGGGAGCT
>PVIY010009288.1:0-73289 GCA_004026745.1 Myrmecophaga tridactyla | reverse complement strand
TGCTGCTGTTGCTAGGGTAAAAGGCAGTTTGTAAGGTTAATACTTTTGGCGCGGTTTTGTACTTTTGGCGCGAACCGCTAGTACTTCCGTAAAGAAGGTTGATTGTAGCTTAGGCTATTTTTGTATTAGCCCTGGCAGCCATGTTGCATGTTTTCGGCATTGCTGAGGGTGGAATCTATATATGCTACCTTAATTGTCCCCAACATTATATTTCCATCAGTGCTGAAAATGTGTGTTTTACTCGGGTGCATGCCAAGGAAAAATGGCTAAGTATTGGTTTTCTGGGTCTCTCTCTTCTCTGAGATCATCTGCACCCCTCACTGATTGGATGGTGCCTTAAATTCTGTTATTGCAGTCTGGCTGGATGTAAAATTACAAAAGTTAGTAGGTTTGGAAACTGCTATTTTGACAGATGTGATAATTATAATTTTAATTGTAGTTACCTAATTCCTTGTTTTTCATACATGTAAGAAAATCATACTTGTGTCATACACCTGAGTAAATAGATGATACTTTTTGTTCTTTCAGATCAAGGTAGAGTAATGGTGAAAGGAAGGGAGCAATCATTTGATTTGCAGTTTTTAAATACCTTCCTCTAGTCATAGATAGGAAGCATGCATTATTCATAGGAAGAAGACCAGAACTTCAGCCTCCTAATTTCATAATACTTCAGTTGCTTCCATTTCTTTATTTTACCTCATTTCTCATTTGTACCGTCTTCAGATGCATGTAGTATATCATCAACCAAAAATATGGGGTTGTAAATAGATTTGCATGGTTTGGTATAACTATAATATTAATAGATTTTATAGAAAAAATCTACTTCCATTTTTATTAGTTTTAGGTCAGTAATTCATATATACCACCACACTTCTATTGAAATTCTCTTTCTATCACACATGACTGACCAAAGCTCTCTACCCTGACTGAATCCATCAATTATATTTTTTGCACGTACGCTGCCAGTTGATGATGGGGAAATACCATATTGTTGCCATTAAACACCAGGTTGGACAACTACCTAAATTGAGTACTCAACAGTGCCTGAAATAATTATTTCACACCTCCTCCTTAACCCTTCAACAACCTCTTTCTCAACCAGTTTGCTCCTACTGCAGAGAAAAAATTAGTAAATTTTACACAAAACTTTTATCTTTGCAGCACAAATTCTGCAGTTATACTTGTATTTTCATCTTCTCTTCTCTCTTCCTCTAACAGTGGAAAACATGTTTTAACTTCTGTTCAAGGCTAATCTGTAATCTAGATCTCACCCTTCCTGCCTTCTCTAGGGATTTTATATCCCTTCTTTGTTGGCTCTGCTGGATCATTAGTTCCCATTAGCATTTAAACATATTGAAATGTCTTCCTAAAAGAAAGACATTTTTTTCTTCCAAAAAAAAAAAATGGTATATCAGCTTCATGTTTCTCTCCACATACTTTTACTTCCTTCCTTGAGTGTATTGCCTCCATACACCCGAACTCTCTCTCCTCACACTCACTCCATAGTCTTAAAACTGCGCTCTATTTCCCACCCTTCCATTGCTGCTGTCTTAAAGTGGCTTTGTCTTTAAATATAGTGGCTTAATGTTTTGGGCTATTTGAACATTTCTTTTAGATGCACTCTCTTCCCTTGACTTCCATAACATATAACTTCCATATTCTTTTCTATTTCTTTGGTTGTACTTTCTCACTTGATTTATTTCACTGTCTGGTTCAATGGCTTCCTATGATGTTAGGGCACATTTTAAACACAGTAGTCTAGGTTCTGTCTTTCCAGCTTTACCCCTTAATAGTCTCTCCTTCCTACTCTATACTCTAGATATATCAGATTTTTCTTGTTCAGTTTCTAAAATTTGTTCTACTTTATTTTAATTCAAGACTTCATACATATTCTTTCTTCAGTCTGTAATGTTCTGTTCTGCCCACTCTATAGCCTAAACCATCTTTTGCTTGTCAGTTTATGTATTCCTTCCTTCCAAAGTCCGGTAGGGGCTCTCTGTTAGGTTAGATTATTTTACTATGGGCCCTTGTAGCAACCTGTCTTTTTAGTGTCATAATACTCAAACTTTGCTGCATTATTTGTTTAGGTGCGTCCCTTTACCCTAAGTAGGAGGGACCCAATCTGTTTAGTTCATCATTACATTTCCATGGGTGAAAGACTAAAAATCACATTATTATTGATTATTTTTATCATTTATAATTACCATTCCTCATTAACAACATTTTTGATATATTAAAGCCAAGGAATTTTGAAGTTGAGTTCAAATATTCCTGCAGGATGCCTTTTTAAAAACCAAAACTTTGCACAGTAAATACATAGTCCTTTTGACATTTTTCTCCATGCATGTTGTGGGACCTTGGAGGGCAGGGACTTCTCCTGTATCTTTAGCACTTTTGAATGAAATAATTTGAACTTACTTAAATGGGCCACAAAAAATGTATTAGTTTTAGGAAATTATTTAAAATCTGTGTTCCATATTTCAAGTAAGCAAGCTCCCACCTCTGACATTAGCTATATGAATAATGCAAATTCCTCATACTTTTGGCCTCAATTTTCTCATTCATAAAATTTTGATTCCACAATGTAGGTAAATCAAGCATTGAAAGCTGTAATCAAGCAAAATGCTCTCCAATATTGTATAATGTGTTTTACTTTACCCAAACTATATAGTCTCTGAGGTTATAGTCTCTGAGCTCTGATCTTACAAAAGCATAATTTTAAAGATGTTGTCTAATTCATCTGAATTCCACAGAATTAAGTAAATTTTATTCATTTCTGAAAATTGAAAAGTTTTCCCTACATATATTTTTTTAGTGTAATCGAACCACACTAGTATTTTAATTTTTGTTTTTCATTAAGGGTCAGAAAATACAAAAGTTTTAACTGGGAAAGAAAATAAAATATTACTGAATTTATATATATTTTCAAGAGTCTTACTCAGGAAATTTGAAGTTCATGCACAAATAGCACTTTAAACTTTTACCTTTCAAATTAAAAGATTTACTAAAAATTTTTATATTTTTCTCATTACGCTACAACATTGTCTCTTATTGAAAGGAGATATTAGCCATGTTTATGTCAAAATCAATTTAGGTATTGTTCCATTCATGTTTATTTGGTTTCTGCATTGTTGGTGGCACAGTTTCTTTTGAAAATGAGATATGGGGTCTCCTTTGAATGCCTTTTAGACATTGGAAAGAAGAGACCCAGGGTATCCGTCATCACTGGCAATGGTGATTCTGCCAGCAGTTCTTATCCTTTCATCCATAAAATCAGCATGAAATTGAGCTAACGTAGCCAGAACAGATCAGTAACTGGGTAGTAATCCTCAGGGAACAGAAAATTCAGTGTTTGTGCATAAAGTAGTAGAATAGGAATTTTTTTCATAGCCCTTTTGTTTCTTCCTCTGCTGTACTTGTGAAAAGTTGCTAAAAGATGTGTTAGATGTGATCTAACCTAGCTACATAGGCAATAACCAAGGTAATCTATTTCAAAATATGGGTGCACATGATTATAGTGAATGTGGGGGTTAAAGGGAAGAAATAGGATATTCTCCATTTGATGAGTAAACCAGTGGATGTTTAATAGATATATTCACTTGCTCTCCCTCTGTGAAAGAAAAAAATGGTATAGTAAGGGAAGTGCAGAGCGAGGCAGGAAAACATACTTAGGTAAATGCTGCAGATAATAAGGACAATATATATAAACTATGAAACAAGATAAATGTCCTAGTTTTAAGATGTCAGTATAAGAAAATTGTCACAGACATTTTCTCAACCATTACGGTAGCTATAATATTGAGGTTATTTAAAAGGGATATTTTATATATTCACATTAAAAGCCTTTTATTCCAAGAAAGTACTATTTTACATTTCTGCATGATGATTTGTTTATATGGCCATTAGTTACTATATTAATTTATCAAGAGAACTCTTTTGAACATTTCGTGACGATTACATCATATACTTTAATTGTATAAGTAAAATTTTAATAGCTACCATTTTGGTAAAACTGTCAGGGAAACATATATATGTTTTTCCAATTAGGAACATCATAATCATCTATAGAACATTAGTATCTGAATATTTTTAGATGATTTATAATGCATTTCACATTCATTTTAGAAATGTATGCCTTTGTTTTACATTAGAGCATAACCATTTAACATTACTTTCATAATTTTTTAATGCATCTTTCTTATATAAGAAGTTTTAAATTATTTCTTACATTAATTTATATGGAAATCTTTTCCCTTAATAAGTAAAAAGGGTAATTATAGAAAGATATTTTATTTTATTTTTGAGTCAAATATTTGAAAAAAATCTCTTGAATTTAAAGAGTTAAAACAGCAAGAGGAGCAACTCATGCTAAAAATGTTACTATTTATTTATTGTTCTGGAGATAAAAAACTTGAAATTATGGATCTCTGGACTGTATTTTATAAAGGTAATGTGGAGTAATGGAAATAATGGAATAGAGCTGAAAAATTTTTACTGACTGGGCGCATAAAAATCTCTTTGATCCACTGAGTCCTTTTACTTGGAGTTCAAATACTTTCAGTGACATTTGCTACTCATAGTAGCTTATCTTGGACTTTCAAAGGCTTTTTTCAGAAGTAATATTAATCCTCCGTATACTGTTCCTTCACAGGTTTGTTAATGACAGAATTATAAAACATTGATATATATATATATATATAAATTCCTAGATATAATTTTTAGAAAAATTTCTCTGAACTGCCTTTCAAAAGTCAGTTGTATTTCAAATAAACTTATTGCCCTATATTTACCAACTTACCTGTTATTTTTTAAGATGCTTAATAGAGTTACAATTATAGAATTTTAAAATTGAACTTTAATATAAAGCAAACATTGTTACACTTTTCCTAAATTCTTAATCGGGATGTTAAATGATTCAATCCTTGAGTGCTGTATCATATATTTGGTTACCTATTTACAGTATTTGTATTTTTCTTTTCAAATTAAAACCTCTATTTTTGCAAGTATAGTTAAATCTGAAAATTCAAATTTCAGAGTCTTAAAATGTAAGCTAAGTAAATAGAAAAGTGAGTTACTAAAAGAAATAATGATTTTTAAAATGATCTTACCAAATAGACCACAGTTCAATTTTTTATTGAATATATCAATTCATTTGTTCCTTCTCCAAAGGTAATTACAACCATTAAAAGATCAGCATATTTAATTTGATAAAGGAAAAGAAGTGAAAATCACCACCTGTAAATGTTTAAAGAAAAATTAAAAGTTATAATTAAAGTAGCTTTGACAATTTAAAAAACTTATTTGCTTTAACTGTGTTATTTGCCTCTGTTTAATGATATATTCAATTATTTACAGATCCAGTGGTACTGTGGAAATTTCCAGAGGACTTTGGAGACCAGGTTGGACCCATCATCTTTTTAAAAACATTTAAAACTGAAGTATTATGATTACTATTACATTTATTATTTCTACTTCTACTACAACACATTGTTATAATTATTTTATTTTGATCATTTGTGAAAGAAAAGGCATTTGTTTAGAGTATATCTTGAATAATCTGTTAAAGTTACAAGTAGGTGGGTGATGAAGAAGCCCTTATACTTAATTTAATAAAGACTGGATGTTTAAAGTTTCAAAATATTTTTACACCATTTGAATTTAACCTTGAAATATATATTTGGTAACATTAAAAAATTTCTCTATCCAAGAAGCTTAACAATACCATATCTTTATTGATTACACTCCTGTTATTTCTGTCTACTTAGAAGTAAGTGTAAATGCTGTAAGTGATCAGAATAAGTGACGTTCTCCTCTTGTTGCAGAATATCTCATCAATTATAATTAGAAGTTAAATTACCAGTATTTTCTTATTTTTAACAATTCTTATCTATAGGTTTACTTTCTTGAAATTATATGGTATGAAAAAAATTATATGGCATGGGAGACTATGAGATGAATTTAGCATGTTTGTATTTTAAATTTTAGTCATCTACAGTTCTTAAGTATTTAGTATAGCCAAAATGGTGATGTATATTGACATGATGTATATAAACAGAAATATCTTTAAAATTTTGTAATACTATGGATTTATTTCAAAGTTGAATTATAGAATATATGGTTAACAGCATAGTACAAATAAAAAATATAGAAATAAACACTTTTTGCTGGATGCATAATGAGCAGGTTCCTTTCTTTTGTTTGCAGGAAAATAGAGTAAGAGAGTCTTATCAGTATTAGAAGTATAATACTGCAAACATACTGTAATTTAATTTACAAAAGTGAAAGTTAGCAAAAGTATGTGTTTAAAACAGTTCATTCAGAAGTAAGTATACAGATGTGATTTTGAATATATGAGAAAAAATAATTTTTGAGATATGTAAGTCAATCTGAAAGACTTGTAAATTACACTGAAAAAAATCAATTGGATCCAGTACCACCCTGATCATGGCTTCAGATAAAAAGGGAGTATGCAACTCTTAATGTGTTTTTAGCTCCTCAGAGAAAGGGTCGATTTTTAAAAAAAGTATTTTTATTTAAGAAAACAAACAATGCACTTAGAACCACCAAAAATGCGTATCTTAGTTAGCTTATTGCCTAGGCCTGTTTAAATAAAGTATCCAGATAATTATTATAAAACCTGTGTTTGCACAGTAAGTTTTCATAAACCAATTTAAAATTAAGGCAGCAAAGAAAAAAATCTACAAATTCAGATAGCATAGTTTCTTAAATTCTAAATATTAAACATTAACTTAAATACCATTTGATCATCTGTGAAAACTAAATGTTCTCAAGATATCAAGAAGAAAATTATTACAAATATTAATGTTACTATAGTAATGACCTATGTTAACTAAATATTTTCCTCATTTTTAAATATCTTAACTATATAAAAGAAGGCCCTACAATGAATACAGGATTTGGAAATAAGATGCTCAGTTGAGTTTGCTCCCAAATAGATGTAGTTAGTTGGAGATTTCACATGTCTTGGATCATGAATCATTTTTACTGTCTGAAATATTTTTCTTTTGTTGACTTTCACAATTCTTTCTTGTCCACTGACCCAAGAACAGACTTCCTGTCTGACTCTTTTTTTTTTAATTTTTAATTTTTACCTTTTAAACAGCATAATGAACCAAGGGATCAGGAAACTCCTTGTTTTGGGTTCAAAAGGGTGATAATGAGATGTCTGTTTGTGGGGTCCCAGCTAAGGCAGATTTTTCAGTGAGACTAACTATTGCCGTTCTTCTTTGTGACTTAAAAGCTAGAGTTTGGAAATTTTTAGTCAGGGCTGAGTTGTTACTCTGTTTCCCAAATTTTGAGGTCAAGGGGACATTTATAAGCCCACATCAGTTAGTATACTACAAAAGCAATCATGTAATGTTGAGGAACATTCTTAACCCCTAGGATGCTAGTTCACTAAAGATCTTGCAGACGTTTTGAAGGTTGGAGCTGAAAGGCACTTTGAATACCATTTAGTTTAACTAACTCATTTTAAAGCTAAAGAAATCAAGCTTTTTATGGGAATTTAGCCAGGGGACTTGAAGAATGACTTTGCTATATTTTTTGGTGGCTAAAAGGACTACCTATGACATAAATACTGTGTATTTCTCATCTTTCTTACCTTTCTTACCTTTGCTTTGTTTTACCACCTGTCTGCTTTATCCTAACCATCATTTTTGAAGTATTTGAGGCTACTTTGGTCATATGAATAGAACAAAAATCTCTTTTTTAGCATTAATCAACTCTACTATGTGCCTGGTGTTTTATTTGCATTAGTCATATTATCTTCAAATCCTCCCAGCACTGCTGGGAGACCAATAGTATTACCCTCCAAACCAATGCCTAAGTAAGAAATTTGCCTCTGGTCACATTGCTTGTCAGAGTCAGAGCTAAGATTGGAAGCCATGTTTCCCTGGCACAAGAGGATATGCTTTTCACCATTGTGTTATATTATTATTTCTGCTTGGAATGTTATCCCAGACCCTTCCCACTTAGCCTTTTTAAAAGACTATCAAAAAAAGTTTCTCAGTATCTTTACAATTTGAAATCAGTGTATAGTTTAAGCCAAAAAAATAATATCAGTCAATTATCCATTTGGTTCTATAATGTAAGAGCTGTTGGTCCATCAGAGTCATTGGTTTATTATGTGCTTCATAGGGTATATTTTTCTTTTTCTTTTTTGACAATAGAAATACTAATGGGGACAAACCAAATAACAAAGTGTTGTGATTAGATTTGTTTTTTGTGTGTTTTTATTTTTGTTGTTTTTTGGCTGCAAGTTTGTATGGGGGAAAATAGGAGTTGAAACTTTTAAAGTAAATGAAGCTGGATTTTGGCAGCCACTGGACATTTTGCTTAAAGAGTTGTTTTTTTTTTCAAATGGATTTGAGCAGTGTGTTAGGGAACAAAATCAGTAATTAATACAGGAGAGATTTCAGTGTGGATTGACTAGGAAGGAAATTGGAGGCAAAGAGATTAATTAGTTAGCCATTGAAGGTCCAACTGAAGACTAAGAAAGATCTGAAAGGTTGGTTACCTCAGGCCTGGAAATGAAGATAAGTGTAAGAGGGAATAAAAGAGAGATAGCAGATAAAGGCTCTCTATTTTGCGGGGAGGTGTGGAGAACAGTGGAGATAGGATGAGTCTGATTTTGATTACTTCAAGAAATGATGAATTACCTTTCATCTGAGCAGTGAGAGGGGGCTTTGGGGAACTGAGAAGAATGGAGAGATTTTGCAACTTAGGGAAATACAAAGAAGTGAATGAATTTTGACTTGTCAAGCAGATCTAGTTGATCACAGATGTATGTTTTGTGAATACATTGAGGTTGTGGTGGCTGAGATGAGTGCAGAACAAATCTTCTCATTGATACCATTTATATTTGTAATACTGCTTCTTATATTTATGAGAGGTTTATAACTTGTTTCTCTTTGCCAGGTTTTTATGACAAATACCACACACTGGGTTTTGGCTTAACAACTAGAATTTATTGGCTCATGGTTTTGAGGCTAGATGTCCAAAGTTAAGATATCTGCAAAGCTTGCTTTCTCCCAAAGTCTGTAGCATTCTGATGCTGATTGCAGGGAATTGTTGGAGTTTCTGGGCTTGTATCTTTGTCTCCTATCACATGGAGATGTTCTCTCCCTTCTGGCGTCTGTGACTTCCAGGTTTTCTTTATAAGGACTCCATTAATATGTATTAACACCCTACCAGATTCAGTCGGCCTGCACTTAATGTTCTATGAAACTAGTATTACAGAATAATTATTAGATGATATAATTATCACATGACTGTCATACAAACATAAGATTTTTTGTTGTTGGTGATTGTATTTAACTCACTAATTGATGAGCTATATGGCTGATTTGAGGGAGAATTCAAAGTATCATACTTAAATCACTGAGGAATGCTGAAATAAACTTGCAGATAGATGCAAAAGTGGTTCTTTGGGTTCTGGAGGAGAGATATTGTCCTTCTCCTCATGTCTATGAGCCAGTATCATTTGCATTGACATCATTTGTCTACAGCTTACAGAGTTGTAAAATATTTTGAATGAAAGATACAGAGCCCTAGAAGAAAAGAGTGTGCTAGGCAATGCTGTCTTTGCCATTGAAGGCAACCAGCAATCTGGTTCATTTTAAAGTCTCACAATTTTTTCCAGATAGTCTCCTATTTCCTCTTCAAATCATAATAATATCAAAGAAATTCTGGATCACATGATAAGGTTTGTCCTGTTAGGCTTGACCCGATTATTTATATGCAGGTACAGCAAGAATGTTGATTTACCTTATAAGCCTTCATAAATCTATTTTGAATATATTTACAGTTTTGCAGTATAGAACAATTACAATGTTCATAAAATTAATTTCTTTCTGGTAGTTTTTATAAGAAATCTCAGATCGAACCTTTAAAAGCTTCTGTTATTTGCTGTCTTAAAGCTAGGAAACCAAGTCCAAGAAAATGCCTTCAACAGATTTCACCTGTACTACCTGTAAATTTGTGAATTCTTTTCTTGTCAGGGTCTATAAAATTTGCTAGAGTTCCAGGTCCACAAGGAAGGGGACCTTCTATACCTGTAAGGCTGGATGGACCCTGCGGTAGGCACCAGGCCAGTTTTCCTGGGGGTTGAGAGCACTCTGTAGACTTAGCTTTAGCCAAACTTTGTTCCTTAAAAGTAGCTTAATATGTGCGATTAAGCTAGCATCTCTTTAAATATGGCACTTTAATTAAGGCCTTGTGTAATTTATATGTCCAGTTACGTTCTGGTAAAATTAGAGACAGATTCTTGCTGAACTGATGCAAACAACCATATTGTCATGAACAGTAAAGGAGTTTGTAATAGTTTCTCAGTTTGGGGTGAGAGAGGTCAGTAAGATTCAGATATTCTTTAAAAGTGCTTAATTTCAATACAGAAATATAGTTTACTGAAGTGCTCTGGGTAATAGCATAGGAAGAGGAGAAGGGGACTTCCTTATATATTTAGAAAATAGAACATTAAAACATCAACCATATTTCAAACAAAGAACTGCAATAAAATTTCAGTTGGTTTGTTCAGTTCTGGGCAATTAGATGACATTCTTTTAGCTCTTGGGTTAGTGTTCTCTTGAAGTTGCCTTCTTGATAAGAGCCCTGAAAATCCAGACTGAGTCCACTGGAATGACCTAAAAGTTGTGTAGGTGGTATCAGTTCGAAGGCCTGTGTCCAACAGTCTATTCAGAGTGTCCATAGTTTGAAATACCCGATATAGCCTCTTCTTCTATAGGTCTGAGACAGACCAACTTTGTTGAAAATACAAACTTGGGCCTGTAGCTGATCGGCAGAGCCGTCAAAGGAGTATCAGAAACAAAGCTAAATTATCTGTGATGATAGAGATGTTAATGGCTAGAATTAAAATTTATTACTGATAATTTTCAAGTGTGAAAGGTTTGCTGAAGGTTCGTAATAAGAATACTGTATGAATAAGCTCATTTTATTTCTGTGGTGTGACAAATAACTAATGTAAAGCCATTCCATAAAATGTTTTAGACAAAATGTCTCTAAGAAAACTGATTAAGCTTATTTTTTTAAAAAATGTCAGTTAAAACAGCATCTAATTTATAAAAATGGATGAACAAAATTTGGATGGGGAAAAATCTTGGAATATAACATATAAAAATCCCGAGACATAATAGAGCAAGAAAAGAGATTTAGTGAGTCTGGAGTAGGGCTTAAACAAGTATATTTTTATAAAACTCTAAAGGCAAGTCTGTTGTGTATCTGTAATTAAGAACCACTGATCTGTTAAGATGCCAGGGATTTAAATTAACAAATAAGGTTGTGCCTGAACAAACCTTTTAAATAATGACTGAAATACTAACTGGCAATGATATACTATTATTGTTTAATATCATCAGGCGAAGCACTGTCAGTACTCTGATAAATATAAGAAAACTCAGCAGAACTATTTTATAAGAATTTTGATTATTGTTTTCCTTGTATGTGAAAACATGTTACGGTTAGCAAGTACATTGACATATCTCTAGGAATTTCCCATAACGTCAAATTTCTACAATATTTATATTAATAATTTACATATGCGAATTGAGCCTAGGGGAGGCTGAACGTCTTTTCTGATTTGTCAACTTGTCCTGTGCAACTTTTACAATAATGACATATCAGAAAAACAAATTATTTGTAGTATCTCATTTTAAAAGGTAAAAGAACAAGTCCCTGTGATTTTCCAGGGGATCTCTGGGAAATCTCTAAGATAGTTTTAGGTATAAAACATATTCTAGAAGTTTTATATTTTTTCTATATTTGAAGTCTGAGTTGGAAAGGCAAATTAAAAAAAAAAAGTTGTTAGATTTGGATGATGGATTATGATAGAATCCAGGGGGTGTCTTTAATAAGCAACACCTAAGATTTACCCATTTAATAAAAGTGACATTAAAATATTTAACAACAAACATAGAAAGTAACATTATTGAAAGACCTTAGTTCTTTCATAACTGAGTAGCCTTTGTATTTTCCCCTTCCTTAAATAACAGAAGACCTACTAGAATCAGTATTAAACACAGAAATTTATTGTAGTAAGGCACAGAATTGATGCTGAAGGCACATAGAGATAAAGATAATCTTTCTTACTTCAGGCAAAGGCATTATTGAAGTAAACCAAGGAAGCAAGCCTATCAAAACTGAGAAAAATTTATTTTAACAATTTACATAGCTTCTTTTAAGCCTCACATATCAAACTAGGCAAAAAAAATTCACATTCTAAGTTTCCTCCTTCCTTGTGCCCTTCCATATTAAAGAACAAACTGACACTTTAAAAGAAATCTGAGGTCTACAAGTCAAAACTTGTTGTTCATCAGCATCATTGTCGTCGTCATTGTTGTTGTGTTATTTGTGTTAGTGTGCGGTGCATTCGTGATTGCTACCTTCACATGAATCAATACATCTTTTAAAAGTTTTAGTTTATTTCCAATACACTAGATTTTAATAGTTTTAACACACATAAACAATAGCTCTTCAGGGTCCTCAATATGCCCCTGGAATGTAAAGTGGGGCAGAGATTAAAAAAGTAAAATGCGCCAGGATTGCTGCTTTAAGACAGAACTACTTTCCTTCTTTGAAAAACAGAAACATGGACACCATTTCTTTGACACTATTACTCCTAGTATAATCTTAATCACTTATATTAATTATAACTTCTAACCCAAGTAACTAACTTTTGTTTCACAGAAAAAATCAGGGGTGGAAAATTGAAAACTTTCTGTCATTTACAAGCATTTTAGCAGACTACCGGAGCTCATGAATACATATAATACAACTTTCTACAGCCACATCTGTCCCTTTTACACCTTCTTAAACTGGGAAAATGAACATGTTCATTAACATGGCCCAAAGGTATAGCTTCTTTAGAGCATACAAAAGTAAGAAGAAAAAGTACAGAATGTAAATTATGCTTAGTAATCAATCTTTTAGTATTCTATCTTAGAAATTATCTAGGTATTCAATGATTATCTATAAATTAACTCAATTTAATATCGGTTCAGTGTTTCAGGTTATCTAAAGATGCCTACAGCTACCTAAATTCATATACTATAAAATATATTTACTGTTGAAATAAAGTTCAATAGAATAATGTTTCAGTTTGGTTGAATAGAAATTTATATTTTTTCATAATCTAGATCATATGTTATCTTAGCTTATTTGTTCAGCGAACCTGCTTAAGTTTTGTGGAAAAAATAAATCCAAGTAGAATAAAATGTGTGCTTGTATTTTGCTTAACGCTCAGAAAAGATAGCTATTTTTATTCAACCAGAATGATAAAACTAGACTAGTTGGCCTAACTGTTATGTGAATTATATGATTTTTTGTTCTTAAAGTGTTTCTGAGTTTCTATAAGAAGATTTTAAAGAACTCTAGCCCATCTGAAATATTAGAAGTTCAATTTCTTTTATTTTATAGGAATTTTAGGAATATTTAATTTATGTAAATATTCAGTTATCAGAACAGAACTGCTTTAATTTATGAGACTTTATAGTCTAGTTTATTGATGCTCTCTGGGGATAGAAGAACATTTCACACTAACACAGATAATAACCCAAGGCCATTCTGAATTATAGACATATGGACTTCACAGACATCAACATTTTTGGTGCTATTTTTAGATATACTGTATATTTTTTGCATTTTTTTTTCCTTTTTGCATGGGCAGGTACCAGGAATCAAACCCGGGTCTCTGGCATGGCAGGTGAGAATTCTGCCTGCTGAGCCATCGTGGCCCAATATATATACATATATTGTATATGATGAATAAATAATACAAATGTGTAGGAAGGTAGATTGAATTATATAAGTGATGCTATGTTTATTGAGGATTTAATGTATTATTTTGATTTTTACTCCTATGATATCTGAGGTGAAAAGTTTCATTAAACATTGGACATATTCACTTAATTACATCATTATCATCTAGCTAATGCTGTCTTAGGAACTTAAAATTACTCAATAGAGTTTTTTCAAGTTGCTTGTCTGGCACTTGAGGCTATAAATGTGGTGGTCCTTGCCTTATAGGAGTCTACTAGTAAAAGAAAGAAAGACTGGACTGAGAATGAGGAGAAGTGAATTATTGTTTTAGTTCTACTTAAATTGATATGTATGATTTTACAGAAATAATTTTTCTTTTCTGTTTTGTCATCTGTGCGTGAGAGGAGCAGGAACAAATGGTTACTTTTTGTTTTTATAATATTCACCTATAAAAGTAATTCCAACAGAAGGCCAATGTGGTAAATGTCATGAAACTTTCAAACAGTGTACTGTAGGAGTTCCTGGAAGGAAGACATTACACATTTAAATGGGCTAAGAGGTCAGTGGTTAGTGAAAAAGAGAAGATAGTGAGTTTAGAATAATTTTCATGGTAGTGACTATATTTAGTGTACTTACGGTAGCTTCTGGAGTAAAAGGCTTAAAGGCATGAGGAGGTAAGACAATATTTGTTTCAAGGAGGGAGAAGCCATTTCAAAAGTAATATTGAAAATGGAAGCTAGAAGCTGATAAAATATGTAACTTGAAGTTGATAATCCATATAGCAACAATTAGCAGAAATGGTAAGATGACAAATATTACTTGAATAAATGTGCATTATTTTAATTAATACTAGATGCATAAAAATAAGAAAGAAATGGCCCCAGATCAGAGGACCTCATGGAATAGTACAGGAGACAAACAATTGAATTAAACAACTGTAATATAATACTTAAGAGCTATAATACTAATTTAATGTACAGGCTGTAATAATGGTACCGATCCGAGGGCATCACAGCTGCATTTGGAAGGGTTAACTTTGGACTGGAATGAAAAGATGTGCCTCTCTCTCTGTAGGAAGACATGAAGTCTTGGCAGGGCATTGGCTGATTTCAGACAGTACTCTGGAGAAGATTCAGATTGAAGGATGTTGAAGTGCTATTATTTCTGGTACTTTCTGGGTTGCCATTCTTATGCTTACATGACTTGAGAAAGGAGGCAATGAGTTGTGAGAAAGGAAAGTTTGTCCTATATATTCTGCAACGGCCTTGTCTGCATTATTGACTCTTGGAAACAAGAGTCAATATCCCTGTCATTTGGAATTCACGGAAAAATAGCATTGAAATGGTTAGAGGACTTGTACATTGGAATGGATGTGACTCTTCATTGATTACTCTTGGGATTGGAGGTACCCAGGTTGAAAGTACCATTGAAGAGAGAGCTGTTTATGGGTCTCTAACTTAGCATTACAGCTGTAAAATAATGTTGATTCTATTTTTGGGTAGAAGTAGACTACTCTGAGATTCCTGTGGAGAAGCTTGTGGCTGGGAGGAATACATGGAAGGTGATCTTGGAGCTGTTCTTTGGTTACTGAGTTTTTCCTGAAATTGGTCCTCTTCCTAGGGTGAAAGTGGAAGAAGGAAAACACTGAGTATTACAGCTACTGTGTTAGAGAGACAGAATGATGAAATTGCTTCATTATTTGAAATTGAAGTAGAGTGAGAACTAGAGACTTCAGAATATTGTTTCTTGCATTAAATAGAAGACATGTACTTTGTTGATAATATGGCTTTGATTTTGATTTGTCAAATATACGCTTGGTGGCATCAGACAAGAATCCCTTACCATAAATGATATAATAGCTACTTTGCAGCATTCACTGTAGGAGTTAACTCCTGCATGAAGCAATGGGGTGAGCATTCAGCACATGAGAGGGCATGGCCGAATTTCCTTCGCAGTTTGTCCTTGTATTTTCTCAGTTCTTGTTTTTTATAATACTTCTGTTTTTTTGTCTGCCTTCATTCTTTTCCTTCTTTTATGTTGTCCATTTTACTTCTTTTTAAACTTCAGCTTGAAAATTAATCCTTCCTTGAAAGCTTTCCAAACCTTCAAGACAACCTGTCTATACTTCTGTAGCTTTTATATTTAGCTCTGTATTCTACAGTTATATTGCTATTGTTTGTATACTTCTTTCTCACCCTGGGGCTGTATATATGTTTCTTGAAGGAAAAGGAAGAATCTTTTCATTTTTCCATCCTTACAGTGGTGGCATATAAGATCTGAATAGATGATTTTTGGATGGCTAGATGAATAAATGACTGAGCAAAGGAAGTTGAATAAAATCATGATAGCCTATCGTAATCTTCTTGGAAATATGGGTGACAAGGTAATCTACTAAAAAGGATCAATGTGAGAGTGTATGAAACCTTAAATTTAGAAATATTTCAAGCTGATGCTATGAGAAACATAATAGGGATTTATTCCTATCAAGATATGAATGAAAAAAATGTGGCTCAAAGCAGGGATTACGCAGTATGAAGATTTAGTAGGACCCTGACACTTCATGAGGAATACCTTACTTGTGTGTTCTTTCTCTTCTCTCTCCCCTCCCTCCCCTTTTCTCCCACCTCACCTCCTCATTTTTTAAAGAAGAAAGGTTAAAAAAATTATATTCAGTATATATTGAGAATTTATAGGCTCTTTGTCTGTGCACCTATGCTAGGTGATGAAAATGCTTATATAATGCTTTTGAAAAGTGCATGTTGCATTATTATTTTTACTTACAACAACTAAAAATAAAATTCCACAAAAGAAGCAGATCTTTGTAGAAATTATCTTGGTAGAAGCAGTTTGAATTGCAATTGTTAGAGTAAATACTAAGCAGTTATGTATTTTGCAGTAATGGAAAAACATTTTAAATGTTACTCTTTAGCTGCCTTCATAGGTCTTTTAAAATACAGCCAGCCAGCTAGTTAGCGGATCTCAAAACAAATATATGCATCACTGTGTGCAATTTTCTTTTCATATTCAAGCTATCTAGTGGTTGGTCTGCATGCTTTAGGAATGCTTCCTGTCCTTTAGATTCTTCAAATCCATCCACATGTATGGTTTAAAAAAGTATTTCTTCTTTTTATTGCTTTTAAAGTGTTCTGGTTAGCATGATTAAAGTCTTTCATGATTTGAAATTGAGGTAGGTTGATAACTGGACACTTTAAAATTTTGCTTCTTGCCTCTGTCATAAAGAAGATCTAAATTATTTGGAAATAATTTATTAAATCTTTATACTTTCAAAGTAATTATTTAAATGATTCTGGATAATTTAAAAAACTGGATTTTTCTTTTGTTTGCTTGGACTCGATTCTGTAATTTCTAACTACTGGTTGATTGTATCAGACACACAAAAAAATAATTTAATTGTCTTCTATATCAGTGTTGTTTTTCCAAATGGAAAGAATGAAATATCCTGAACCAATTTTTGATCTGTGAAGGTTTTTATTTCACTACTCCTACATAATATGTATTTCTAAGCCTAGTTGATTTCTAAATGTTTGAGGAAATAGTTTTGTAAAGAGAGATGATGGGTAAATGTAGTAGTAGTATAATTATATTGTGTTTGCATATTTTGTTTCATACTGTAAAAATTTTATGTGAGCTATCTCAATAACCCTAAAATATCAATTATTTGTCTTCAACTTGCTTTTTAGATACATGTTGCATTATCTTTTGTTATATACATTCCCATTTCTAAAAAAGAAATAACAATAAAACATAAGGGGGTGTCATGTGGAAAAGTACATAAAAATAAATTAGATGATAAGATCACCATTATAATTATACTTTTCTACCTATCCATCTTTATATGGACTTGATTTATTTCTTTTGAAGATGCAGAGTTAGGAAGCTTAAGGAAAACCATGATTATTCTTAGTTCAGTGGCATGCTTGTTTTATATTTTCTGCTGCTATAATTAAAAAATTATATGACAGGGAAACTGTAATTTGGAAAAAGACAGTGACATTTTAGAAATTTTGCTTTATAGCTGAGACATTTGTTGGGAAACATAGCTATGTTATCTAGAAAATGCCTATTGAAAAGAATATTTTTGCATACATTTTAGATAATAAAATTGTATGTGAAAGCCCCTTGTAAAATTTGCGTTATGCTTCTGCTGAAAGGTGAGCAGGTTTTACTTTAATTCTTAGAGATGAGGTTTTCATATTTATTTTCATGGCATGAAATTATTTTAACTATTCAGAAGGTTTGACCAATCCTGGAAGGTATGCATTACTTAGCAACTTATAGAGATTAAGTAACAATAGCTGATGAGATTGAAAGAAAAATGTGGTTTCACAAAAACTTACTTTTTATTGAGCACTGAACATTTGATAAAAGAAATTTGGATTTAGCCCTATAAATAATTCTGACTCTTTGAGAGAAACAGAATGAAGAAAATATTTGTTCAAGATGACAGAACTTAGGCTGATAAATCAGAAGCAATTCTCCTAAATTCAAGGGAAATTCTTTTAGATTTAATATTAGAGGCATGAAACCCTCTCTGCCAGTTAAAAGTTTTACATTTGAAATCATCCCTATTTTTAGTTTAAAAAGAAGATAAATTAGTTAACTATGAAACAAAATGTGAAAACAATAAGAGTAACATGTATTCTTTTAATGCTGAAATAGTACTTGATGAAAAATCAATCCCTTTCAAAATTGTCATAAAATCACAACATTAACTCAAATGGAATATGTTACTTTGAAATAATCTTGCTTATTATTATATGTACCATTAAAAAAAAAATGCCAAGTAGGGAAATTTCACTTTTAAGAATAGGTGTAAGTTTTGTGGGGCTTATGGGTTACAATAGTGAGTTACTATCCATACATTGTCACCTCACCCTTTTGTTTTGTGAATTTCATTTTTCCCTGCTCCTTTCAGTACATTAATAGATTAGCTCTTTAAAGGAAGTATTGGTAGGTTGTTTGCTACTATTTAAAATTTATGCCTGAAATACAGTTGGGGAGAACAAGCACGTATGAAGGCACTTCACCATGAAAATTTTGGCGTTTAAAAATATTCTTTATTAGGTGAAAATGTTAAACTTTATCAACATATGGTACCAGCGAGCCTCATCTCCACCGGTTCTTTTGTTGTCTTGTTATTGTTATAAGGCTTAATGACAGTTGTAAGCCATAGTTCTGGATGTGGGGGTTAGCCCACCCTGGGGAGAAGAGGGGGAAATAGCAGTGTGGATTATGGAAATATGGATTGATCTAAAAAGAGACCCCTTGTAAAAGAATGGGACTCAAAGAAAGGCTAGGAGAAGCTGATGAAAAGATGATGGAATATGATGTGAAAATGATCATTTGAAATCTTTCCTTTCATTCCCAGCTGTTACGTTTTGGAGGAAAGGCATACATTTGTATATTAAGGGAGAGTTAAAGAGGCTGGATGAATAGTATTAGTTATTAGATATGTTTTCATTTCGAGTCAGATAAATTATGTGCATTTTAATAGACTTTGCATATGCTAGACTTTTTAATTCTTAAAGATGTAACACTAGGTATGACACTGCATAGAAATATTTCAAGTAGTACACAATATTTACTTAATCTTTGGCCTTCCTTTAAGTAACTAAATTTCAAAAATTAACTTCATGGCTGTTATATATTAAGTATTTTAACTAATTATGATGGTGAAGAGTATATTTAAAATATGAATTATTTCCATATTATAATTTAATTACTCAAATATGTAGGTTTATGTTTATTCATAAGTATTTTAGTGGACAGCTGATAATGGTGTAGCTTATCTTGATAAGTTAGTACTAAATGGTAACATATATCTTTTAAAAAATTTTTTATTTATTAAAAGAGAAGGTGTGAGTTTATAGAAATATCATGCATAAAATACAGGGTTTCCATGTACCACCCTACTATTAACACCTTGTATCAGTGTGTTATATGTGAAAAGTGAAAACACATTTTTATAAATGTACTATGAAGTACAGTCCATGATTTATCTTAGAATTCATTGTGCTGTACAGCCCTTTGAATTTTTTTAAGTTTTTATTTTAGTAGCATAAATACAATCTAACATTTCCCCTTTTAACCTTACTCAAATATGTAATTCAGTACTGTTAATTACATTCACAGTGTTGTACTATTATAACCACTATCCATTACCAAAACTTTAACATTGTCTTAAATGGAACTCTGTACATTTAGCCTTAACTCTCTGTTCCCAAGCCCTATTTCATCCTCTGGTAACCAGAATATTCTAGATTCTTAATCATTGTGTTTGCTTATTCTAATTATTTCATATCAGTGAGATCATACAATATTTGTCTTTTGGTGTCTGACTTATTTCACTCAACATGATGTTTTCAAGGTTCATCCATGTTGTTACATGTATCAGAACTTCATTCCTTTTTATGGCTGAATAATATTTCATTGTTTGTATATACCACATTTTGTTTATCCATTCATTGGCTGATGGACACTTGGGTTGCTTCCATCTTTTGGTAATTGTGGATTATGTGGCAATGAATGTTGGTGTGCATATACATTCAAGTCCCTGCTTTTGTTCTTTGGGGGTATATACTATTTAGAGGGATTGTCAGGTCATATGGTGATTCTGTACTTAACTTTCTGAGGAACTACTGGAATTGTCTTCCACAGCAGTTATACCATTTTACCTTGCTACCTGCAATGAATGTGTGTTCCTATATCTCTACATCTTCTCCAGCACTTGTTATTTTCCATTTATTTACAGTAGCCATTCTAGTGAGTGTGAAATGGATTCTTGTGGCTTTGATTTGCATTTCCCTAATGGCTAATGATGTTAAGCACCATTTCTTTGCTTTTTTTTTGGCTGTTTATATGTCTTCTTTGTAGAAATGTGTATTCAAATCCTTTGCCCATTGTTTGAGTGGGTATTTGTCCTTTGCTGTTGATTTGAAGGATTTCTCTATGTATTAGGATATTATACAATATCCTAATATACCCTTTCTGTATATAATTAGTATATTAAACTCTTATTAAACTCTTATTGGATTTTTTTTTGTGGTTTTCAAATATTTTCTTCCTTGGGTAGGGTATCATTTTACTTTCATGATAAAGTCCTTTGAAACACAACAGTTTTTAATTTTGATGAGCTCTGATTTATCTATTTTTTGTTGTGCTTTGGTTGTAAAGTCTTAAGAAACCATTGCCTACCAAAAGGTCCAGAAGATGCTTCTCTAGGTTTTCTTCTAGGAATTTTATAGTCCTGCCTCTTATGTTTAGGTCTTTGATCCATTTTGAGTTGATCCATTTTTGTATAGGGTGTGAAGTAAGGATCTTTCTTCATTCTTTTGCAAATGAAGATCCAGTTTTCCCAGCACCTGTTTGTTGAGGAGACTATTCTTCCCCAATTGAATGGCCTTTGTCTCCTTGTCAAAAATCAGCTGGACAGAAACATAACTGTGAGAGTTTATTTCTGTACTTTCAATTCAATTCCCTTGGTTTATATGTCTGTTCAGTGCCAGTAATATGCTGTTTTGATCACTGTGGCTTTGTAATAAGTTTTAAAGTTAGGAAGTATGAGTCTTCCAACTTTGTTCTTGTTTTTCAAGATGATTTTGGTTATTTGGGGTCCCTTGCCTTTCCATATAAATTTAGTGATTTGATTTTCCATTTCTGCAAAGAAAGTAGTTAGAATTTTGATTGGGATTGCATTATGTCTGTAAATCACTTTGGGTAATATTGACATCTTAACAATATTTAGATTTTATTTTCCATGAATATGAATTATATTTAGGTAATCCCATTTATTTAGGTAATCTTTGATTTCTTTGAGCAATGTCATTTTCTGTGTACTGTGCTTTACAGCTTTGGTTAGATTTATTCTTATATATTTGATTCTTTTAGATGCTACTGTTAATAAAGGTGGAAGTGCATATCAAAAAGTACTGGCATTTATATCTACTCAAATGGTTACTTTTATAAGAGTTCTTTATTTCTTTATGCGACTTTGAACCAGTGCCTAGAGAATGGAAAGCATTGCTTTAGGGCAAATCTAGTGGTAATGAACTCCCTCAGCTTTTGTTTATCTGGGAATGTCTTAATCTCTTCCTCATTTTTGAAAGAAATTCTTGTCAGATATGAAATTTTTGGTTTGCAGTTCTTTTCTTTCAGCACTTTTAAGTATTTCAACCAACTGCCCTCTTGGCTTCATGGTTTCTGATGAGAAATCAGCATTCAGTCTAATTGGGACTTCCTTATACATAACGTGTATTTCCCTTACAGCTTTCAGAACTCTCTCCTTGTTCTTTGAATTTGCCTCTTTGATCAATATATGATGCGGTGTGTTTTTCTTCATGTTTACCCTATTTGGTGTTTTCTGGGCTTCTTGGATGTGCATATTCATGTTGCTACATTTAGGAAAGTATCTATCATTATTTCTTTGATTATTACTTCTGTCCCTTTCTCTCTTCTTCTGGGATTCCTATATTATGTATATTTGTATGCCTGATATTGTCCCAACAATCTCTTAGGCTATTTTTCCGCTTTCTCAGCCTGAATCATTTCAATTTTGTTGACTTTCAGTTCACTGATTCTTTCTTCTGTCACTCCAGTCTGCTGTGGAAACCTCCTGAGATTTTTTTCATTTCTGTTATTGTGATCTCAACTCCAGTTTTTGGTTCTGTTTTGGTTCCTTTTTAAAATTTCTGACTCCTTATTGAAGTTCTCATATTGTTCATTAATTGTTTTCCTGATATCCTTTAGTTCTTTCTATGTATTTTCCTTCATCTCCTTGAGTATATGGAAGATCATTTAAAAAAATTCTTGTCTGGTATGCCATAATCTGCTCTTCTTTGCTGATGTTTTCTAGATTTTGATCCTCTTCCTTTGGATGGGCCATCATTTACTGTTTCTTTGTTTGTCTTCTAATCTTTTTGGGTATTGTACATTTTTAATACGTTCAAATGTTAACTCTGGGATTTTTCCCTGAGATGCATTTCTTGAATTTGTTATCACAGTGATAACAATGACAGAGATTCTCTTGAGGGTAAGGAGCTAACAAAACCAAGCAAACCTAAGCAAAAAACATCTTTCAACATTTTTTTTGCAAACTGGCCTTGTGTTGGCTGGTGTTTCCTGCCAGAGTTCAGCCATCCTATTATTAAGGTCAGCCCAAGGTGAATGCAAAGTGCAGGGTCCTCCCTGCCTTCTCTGGGCCTGTGTTTTGTCCTGGACTTTGCTTGCTAGAGGCCTATGTGTTTCACTGTTTATAGACATTTGAATGTCCCTCTCTTTGCCAGCAAACATGTTTTCCCTCTCCTGGGTGTTCTACTGAGCTACTTAAAGTATGTAAGCCTTTGCCCCAGGCTACCTGCCTCAGTTGTTTCTTATACTGCTTTTTGTTGTCTCAAGCTGCTTTTGCCTGGTAAACAAATTCTTGGAGGGGGCAGGCTGGAGAGGAGTTTCCCAAGCCAGGGTTTTGTAGCCAGAACAAAGCCCCAGACCCACAAAGAAGTCCTAGCCTGCTACAAACACCCCTGGGAAGGGGATGGGAGAGGGGCCAGGAAGGGCACTATATCTTTTTTCCAAGGGCACCATAGAAGCTATGCCTTCTAGACTCAGTCCCTGCTTAGCAAATGTAGCCCTTCAGCTATCCTCTGCAGCTCTGAGGAAGCAAACTGTCTTTAAGTCTTCTCTGTTGCCTTCATCCTGGGTGGGTTGGAACAATGTCTGCCCTCAGAGCCAGGCCCACAGCAAACCAAAGTAGGTAATCAAAAGCGTTGATCAGTATCGCCTGTACCTTTCCAGATTCTTGGGCATCTGGAATTTTATGTCCTTCTCTGGCACCAGCAAACTTCACCAGGGCCTGGACCACACTGCTGCCTGCCATGAGAAATGGGGATGGGAGATGATAAGTGTCAGCCATAGAAAGCAATCCACGGTACTTTCTGTAATTTACTTGCTTCTTTCACGTGCTCTGCCCTGGATGTTGTATGGTGTTCCACTGAGTTCTGGTTGAATTCCACTGAATTTTGGAACAGTTGATTCAGACAGTTCCTGCCTGTATGATAGTTGTTCTGGTGAGGGGCCTGATTTCTGGAGCTTCCTGCTTTCACATTTTCCCTCATTTCCTCCTTTGTCTTTAGCCTATTTGAGTAGGTAAGATGGAAATGCATTCTAGTGATTAGTTTTGCAAAATGTAGATACAAGGTCCATGGAGTTTTAACTAATACCTGATGTTCTTGTGTACATACAAAAGAATGTTCATTCCTTGATTAAAAAGTTTGGAAAAAGTTAAACTTGAAGAAAGTTAACATGAACTTTTTTATAGAAATTTCTTATAGAATTTCTTATAGAAATAAGGCATTTGGGAGGAGTGTTATCTTTTGAGATTGGATGATGTTCTCAATTTGGACATGCCGGGTATTCTAGTAAGGATGTCTTCTAAGTAATTGGAAACCTATGACTGAAGTTCAGGAGAGACTTATGATATGGAATTCACTTGTGTGATGGAATGTACCAAAGCCAAATTTAGGGAGAGATAAGGATCTCAATAACATCTGCTTTTACAGAACCCAAGCTATTTTTTTAAATCTATAATGAGAAATATAATTTGATAATGATAATTCTTTATAATAGTTTTATTTTAAGAGATGGATATAATATCTAACTTCCTCCTTTGTATGTATATAGATTGCAGCTGACTAATTAGCATCCTTTAATAAGTTTTGCATTACAAAGTGCTATTCTAGTAGATTTAAACTGTTTACATTATCATTCATGGGATTCAAACAGGAAAAAATTGACTTGATTATTGAAAGAATATGGGACAAGAAGGAGGGACAGTAATTTTAAAAACTTCAAGTATAGAGCCCTAGGCATGGAAGAAGCAAAATACTGAAACTAAGTGTAAGAATTTGTTGAAGTAAAGCTAATTCAGGATAGTTAGAGTGTGGTATATATTAAATTTGAGGATGGACCTGCAAAGGTAGTTTAGGACTATCATGAAGAGCTTTGCATACTGTGCTGTATTGTTTGGCATTGACCTGTAGCAAGTAATTAGGCATAAATAATATGTAACCAAAGGGGATATGTAATGAAATCAGGAAGATAACTCGTGGCACTGAGGTAGGTGCTCTGGATGGTAGAGAGGAGCCTATTGGAGACATGAAGACCAGAAAGAAGCCTGTTGCAATTGTTTAAAAGAACCATTGAGAACCTGAATTAGGAGAAAGTGGGAAAGAGAATGGATTTGAGGTGTTTGAGAGAGTGAGCACTCAATAATGACTGAAATTTCTAGCTTAGAAAATTAGGTAAATGATATTGCTACTAATTAAGAGAAAGGAGAAATATTGGGGGGGGGTAGAGTTAGCTAAGCTTTAGATGCAGTGTGTTTAGAGTCTCCCATCATTCTGGTTAAAATATCACATTAATCATTGCAAATGACAGAAAAATGCCGATTTTGGAGAGGCAATTAGAATTGTTAATACCAAGGAAAATTTTACCTAATGATGTTCTAAAGCACTTCATGCTTGTTGATTTATCTAATTTTCATCTAACTTTCTGAGGAATGTGTTTGTTATTGCTCCTTCTTTATAGATGAGGGAGGTTGTCCCAAACTTCTGCTATCAATGATAGAACATTGATTTGAACCCAGACAATCTGGCCTCAGTTTTGATGGTCAGTTATTTTTACAGTGCTGCCTCTCATAAATAAAGGCTCCTATTACTGAGCACTCAGTACATGCCAGACATTGCACTGGACCTTAGTTGTGCTGTATAGATTAGCTCATCTAATCCTTACCACAGCCCCAATGTTTCACAGATAAGGAAACGAAGCAAAGAAAGGAAAATTACATGACCAAATTCACACAGCTGTTAAGTAGCTGAACTGGGTTTTGAATCTAGCATCCTGTCTGGAGATTCCAGGTTTTGATCCTATGTATAGCAGCGAGAGTAGATTCTTCGTTGAAGGGTGAGAATTAAGAACAGACTATGGGGAATGTCAGTGGAAAAGGTTTATGAAAAAGGAGAAGTGATGCTATAAAAAACAGACATCAAAATTTAGGGAAGATATTTGTAAGCAGGAGGAGATTAATCAAAAGCCTTCCCTGCTTTAGATCAAGGGCCAGATCACTTTCATCATTGAAACCTAACTTCATGATAAATAGTAGATATTTAATGAATGCATGTTAAATAGATGGATAAGTACTCATACATTGCAGAAAAGTCAAATATGTAAAAGAGCATTTCTAAATGTAGAAATGTAGAGACTACATTCAGGAAGTCTCTATCATTATTGCCATTGAGTCTTCTCAGCCTGAGAAGACTCAATGGCAATAATGATAGAGACTTCCTGAATGTAGACCATACTTTCGAGAAAGTTTTCCATGAAAAGAAGGAATATTTTAGTTTTACTTTGAAGCTGTTTATCAAATAACATACCTTTTGGTTTGTTGGGTAAAAACCATTATAAGGGATTCAGGAAATTGTATTTTACTTTTAAGGTCACTTGTGCCAAAATGGACTACACTAGGAGTGATCAAAACTCATTGCTATTTGGTGATGTGTAGTGACTTTCTGTGTGAAAAGAGCCAGTGTTCATAGTTCACTTACTCAGAGAAAGAATTCTCCGTTAGAAGAGCTAAGACCAAACTTGGTACCTTCACTTATAATCTCAGCAAAAGGTCAAAGATTGCATCAGCAGAGAGTGTGAACTAAAGTTTTATTTTTAGAGGTGGATGTTCTAATGCATAGGGCAGAATAAATCTGCTAAACAATAACTTACAATATTTGTTTTTAGAATTTCAAGGAACATTACAAAAGTCAAACACCAAACCCAACATTACATTTAATTATAATTTGGTATATTAAAAACTATGGCCATGTGCATTTTTTTTTGTTTGTTTTGTTTTTTGCATGGGGAGGCACCGGGAGTCTAACACAGGTCTCCGGCATGGCAGGCGAGAACTCGTGCACTTTTTAAAAAAGAAAATCCTTTATAGTGAAGATATAAAAAAGAAATTAGAGCTCCTGAATTCTTGATTTTTAGTCTTGCTTTATGTGACTGCATCTGAATATGGTTCTGTTTTAATTACTAAGTATTTTGTTCCTGCTTTACATAGAAGGGGATAAAAGACATCTTCTTTATCAGAGTTTATTGAATAGAATTGCTAAATCTAAAGCTAACCCCAGGTGTTTACCATTTCAGCTGTAATTTTCTACACCTTTATCTGTCCCCCAGGTCATAGACAGTTCTCACCTATTATCTACTAAAAGAATTAAATATTATTTTAACCCTATGTTCCTCTATTATTCTTAACCTTGTTTAACCTTATTCTGCTAGTGTTATTTATTTCTGATATGACTCATGTTCTGATATAGGACCTATGATTTTTGTTTCAGATTCTAAATAAAATACTTCAAATTTAATTACTTGGTATTTTGCTCATCTGTGAGAAAGAGTCAGTTTGAACCTTTATTTATAAGTCTACTATTTGAAAGGAGTTGGATGTATGTTTTTACTGTAAATCACATATTCTCAGTAGTAATAAATAAGCATAGATAGAAGAATATTGCTTTTTTTTTTGCCTCAGGACAATTTCAACGAAATAAAACAATCTAGGGTAAGCAACACTCACATATATGATTACAACATTGTCCATATCTCCTCTCACCATTACCTCTCTACCCTCTTTACCCCTCTTTACATCAGGTTTAGCTTTAGTTCTGAAGGTATTAATTGCTTAATCTTAACTCTTCAAATATATATGAAAAATAGCCATTGTATAATGACCAAGTAGGCATGGGCATCTGCTGGTTATATATTGGAACCTACTGAAAAAAAAGTGAGAAAAAATATATATGAGGTGGGGCATGATTAGAAGCCTAGGCTGTGGGTTCAGATCCTGACTCTGCCATTTGCTAGCCCTCTGACTTTGGACAAGTTACTGATCTTCTCTGTACTTCAATTTATTTCACGTTAAAGGTAGTAAAACATGGGTTTTTTGTAAAGATTAAATGATATAATATATGTAAAGTACTTAGGCCAGCATCTGGTACTGAATAAGCAATTATTTTTATTAAAAATCTATGTAGGAAGGTAATCAAAACATGTCCAAAGTCTATTAAGCCAGGGAAATTTATTTTTATGGTTTTAAAGCAGTGTCATTTCAGATGAGTTCAACAGATTCTTTTTTACTGTGTACCCAGCACTGATTAGGCATTAGGGAAGCTCCGAAGTTTAAAAAGCCCTCAAAAGTTTTAGACACACACTTGTTCCAATGGTTGTGCCAGTTATAACAAGTAGAACTTTTTGGTTTCCTACTAACTTTATTAATCTTTCTACTGCCTAATCACACATTGTGAATGTACCAAAAGTGGTTGGACACTCTATAAGCTATATCTTCATACAAATGTTTGGGAAAATAAAGATATGATATATTTTCATCATTGAATGAGAACATTTAATGATTTCAAACTTGCAAATATTATAATAAATTTCCTTGTTTGATAAGAGTAAAAAATGTGATGAATAATAATATCAATCTTCAAGAACACAGAAGAGTAAAACAGTCATACCTCTTACTGTTTCCGTATCTTTTAATCTGTGCCAGTTCCCTCCTTTGTCTTTATCCAGGCCAGGTTTTCTCTCTGAACACCAGACATTTTATCCAACTGTTTCCTGACTATCTCTATTTTTATTCCTTTATACGTAGTTTAACTTTGTGCCCTTTTCTGCATTCCTGCTGTGACTGTATTACTTCAGGCCACCACCATTTACCTCAATTATTGCAAAAGCCTTCTATCCTATCTCCCAGACTTCAGTCTTGTCCCATCTTAATCCATTTTACACATTATAGCCAGAGCAATCTTTTAAAAATTAAATCCAATTCTGTCTCTCTCTCGCTGGCTTTAAACCCTTCAAAGCTTCCCTGATTCTCTTAGGTTGGATGACTGCATGATTTATTGTCCAAACTGAACTATTTATTAATTTATTTTTTTCTTATAATGTATATATTGTGAAATGCAGATTTTAAGGATACAGTAAGATGTTTTGATAGATGTATACATCAGTGTAATCCAAGTTCCTTTCAAGATATATTTCTGTGACCCCAAAAAGTTTCCTCTTGCCCCTTCCCATTAATTTAGTTAATTGCTACTGTGACTCCCCGCTATCCCACAGCCCCGGGCAACCACTGTTTGATTTTTGTTACTGTATATTATAACTTGGATATTTTTGAGATGGAAACGGGATGCTTTTGATGACTGTGCAAGGAAAATATATGTAAAGTGTCCTGGGCAAACTAGGTGGAATGGTTCCTCTGTTCTTTGAATCAAGTCAGACTCTTTATTGGACTAAAAGCCTTATGTAATCCCTGCTTATTTCTCAGCCTATCACAATCTCAGTCTTTGTATTTGTTCTTTCTCAAGTCCAGGCCTTTCTTTGCACATGTTCTTTTTTATGATGGAAAGGTTTCCCCCTCCCCCTTACTTTCCCCCCCTTCCTCTCCTCATCTATAACCTGATCAACTTCTCATTCTGTCTTCATTTTTGTTTTAGATATGATTTCTTCCTCTGGAACTTCTAACTCCATTCCTCCAGAGGGGAGGTTTTGACTACAGCCCCCTTCCAAATTTGCTTTCTTTGTCTGTCTTTTAGACTCTCTGGTACTTTTCACTTTTCTCACCCGTGCTTTTATTGTGATTATCTGTGATTGCTACTCATTTCTGTATAAACATTAATTAGTCATGTAAGTTCGCTTTGAATTTGTAAATATTAAAAAAAATCAGTTAGTGCTGATTAGATGTTATGTCTTTTTAAGTAAATAATCTTCATAGACCTTTTTTTGGTGATGGAGGTATTACAACTGAATTCCTCCAGACTAAAACCTCCAAATAGTTTATAAAATGGAAAATCAATTCTGATTTTTCCAAACTTTAATAACAGCAGTCTTAGTTTGCCAGGCTGCTGTTACAAATATCATAGAGTGGATTCACTTAAACAGTGGGAAATTATTGGCTCACAGTTTTGAGACTAGAAGTCCAAAATTAAATTATGGGCCAGGCTTGCATTATCTCTGGAATCTGGAGTGTTCTGTTGGTGTCCCCTGGCAATCTTTGGAATTTCTTGCCTTGAATATCTGCCTCCTGTCACACAACAACATCCTCTCCTTTCTCACTTCTGTGACTTTCTCTTTATAGAGCTGCCAGTAATCCAGACTATGGTCCGCCCTCATTCAGTTGGGCTGGACATTAAACTTTATAATAGATTCACACCCATAGGGATGTAGATTAAGATTAATAGCATTTGTTTTTTGGGATATGTCATTCAACCTCCCAAATATACCATGATTTTCATTTCTATTAAGTTATCTTATTTATAGGTTCCAAGGGCCTTCATGGTTTAGAGAAGTAATTAATAAATATGCCATTACTCCCAGAATATAAAAGCGTCATCTAAAGATATGTATTTTAGACATCTTAAAGCACAGAGTCTCTGATTTATTCTCTAAAACTAAAGGGCCTGTTGTTTTTTAAAGAAAATCGGACAAATCACTAGATTCCTAAATGTAGGTTTATTACGGGATTCATGCTTTGGGGAAAATATCGTGGTTGAGGCACAATTTGAAACTAGGTTCTAGGGAGTACTAGTGATAAAAAGATAGTGGTAATTTACCACTCTGGAAGATACCATCTCTCTCTCTCTCTCTCTCTCTCTCTCTCTCTCTCTATATATATATATATATATATATATATATATATATATATATCATATCTCTAATCTGTTATAAAACAGTTCTCTGGTATGTGGTGTTGGCAGTGCATGGAGAGTATTTACATGACTATGATGGCAGAAAGACTATTTGTATATGGTCTAGGTAAGGAGAGTAAGAGAAATAATGTGGACCAAAGATCTGGCAGTCTACAAGATGAGGGGGAAAACATAAAATGAATCAAGAACAAAGAGAGATTACCTCATAATTAAAGAAAATAGAAAATATAATTCTGCAATAGAGGACAGTGGTAGAAAGATATGTTTTCTAAGAGTTATTTTAGCAATATCTTTTGCCAAGACAGTTGAAGGAAAGACTTAACTAGAAGTTGTAGAAGAGAGCAAGAAATATTTCTATTCCCCAAATTTGCCAATGACTTACATACAGTTGATAATTCATCTATTATATGAATTGAGAAATAAGTACATGAATGAAAAAGGAATTTTATTACGCCCCAGGTTCCAACCCAACTCAACCCTGAGACCAAAGAACACGGCAGGCAGAAAATTACCCATGAGTTTTAATTAGGGGTTTACTAACAGGAGAAAATTCTTCCCAATGACAGCCAGTTGGGAAATGAAAGTCAGCACTTCATGCCAAAATAGGAGGAGGAGGATTGCCACAGGGGAAGCTTGTAAGGCTCAGTAGAGTCTCAGGAGATCTTGTGAGATTTGGTTACTGGAGTTTCTGCAGAATCCTGCGACAGTTGATGAGGGGAGGGGAGTTTACATTCTTTGACCTTTAATATTTGTGCAGGCCATGTTGGTGGCTGCTTGCGGTGACTTGCTTTCAAAACAGAGGCAGTGAGGCCCAGGCCCTGGGTCCTTACAGTCCACTCCCACACAGCAGTTTACGTTGACCTGCGGTTATGGTAATGACATTGTGTTAGCAGTATCAGAAACAGTGGGACATTAGGAGCTCCCCACACAGAGATAGCAACTTCACAAGGGGATGCTGTCATGGCCAAGAAAGGGAATTAAAGCATTCCACTGATAATTAATAAGACCTATGATTTCAGTCCTAAATGAGAAGATTCTTCTACAGATTTTCTGATGTGCTTGCTGAGTTCTGCTAGGTCAGAAGGATATTCCATGCAGTCTAAATCACAGGGGTCACTGTCCAAGGCAGGTCAGTGGCACCTGACAGTGGCAGAGGCCTATTGCAGAAAGGTATTTGCTGTAATGGTAAAGGCCAAGGGAGAGATGTTTATGGGGAACTACGAGAGGCAGAAATCTTGATCTAATAAAATATAAACTAAATTTCCACTGTAGACACAAGTGTTCCTGGAGAAAGGGTGCTTTGAGGGAGTTTTAGATACCACACCTTTTCTCACTGCAATTGCAGGGGGCCTCCTTAAATCAAATCCGCATTTAGCCTGGGTGTAATAAGTATACACAGTCATACGTACTGTGCCTTGGGGTATGGAGTGGGGGGACTTGGGGTTGGTTACATATACAACTTTTGGCCTTTTGTGTATAAATTGTGGTCTAATACTTAAATTTTGAGTGACCTCAAAATTTAAAAAATCCTATGGGATTAGGATTCCCAACCAGTGTAGCTGCATTGGCCACGGCCAATTGTCCTTATTTTCCCCAATTTCAAATGCTTTTTTGAAAAAGTGGCACAGGCAAGAGCAGGTTATTTTCATTACCTCACTGTGGCTGTAGTGTTGCTGGTCCTTTTTCCTGAGTTTGCAGCACCTGCATGGGCCCTGCTGTTACCAGTTCAGCAGAGACAGAAGAAACAGTTCAAGGCTGTGGATTGAGGCCAGTGAGGGCTGGGTACAACTGGTGTGTCCACTGCTGCAGAGGTTGCTTATCCTCTTTTAACTGCCCTTTTAAAAGCCCGTTCATCCTGTCAGTTAAACCTGCTGCTGTGGGGTTGTAAGGCTGATGAAATGTCCATAGGACATCATGTACAGTAGCCCAGGTTTGGATTAGTTGTCCGGCAAAGGGGACCCCCATCATTGTCCACATGTGTGGGAACCCGAAGAAGGCACTTAACTTTTCTAAGCTACATATTATAGGTCTTTGGTTAGCTTTCCCTACTGGGGAAAGACCTGGGAAGGCCAGCAACATGGCTGTATGGCATAGTTTGCATCTTCAGATACTGGAAGGGGCCCAATATAATCTACCTGCCAGTTGATGACCAGAATCTATTCACAGCTGATGTGATGGAGTTGATGAGGAAGCATCCTTGGGCATCGCAGAAAACAGGAGGGGCAGGTGTTCATGACTTCTTTCAGTTGTTGTTGGGTGATATGCAGCTG
Source organism: Myrmecophaga tridactyla (assembly GCA_004026745.1). Lineage (NCBI taxonomy): Eukaryota > Metazoa > Chordata > Mammalia > Pilosa > Myrmecophagidae > Myrmecophaga > Myrmecophaga tridactyla. Next base: position 40,453 of record PVIY010009288.1, on the reverse strand, counting down.
GAATTGCTTTCTCAGTCTCCACAGAGTCTGGTACCTTTGATGTCCTGTCTTTCTCTGCAACTACTCAGCGGCCTTGTGCGATGTTGGCTGTAGGCTATGAAGTTTTGCTAAAGCATCTGTTTCAATATTGCCGGGTAAAGAATCAATGTTATGTGCTGTGACATGAAACGTGGTTACCTTTGACTTGTGACAAGCTGTCCGGACATCCTCCCACATTTATTTTCCTCATAAGGGGTAGCTGACAACAGTCCATTGCTCTTGCTTCCACTGGTACACTGTCCATTTGTCAGTACAAATAGTTAATGCATTTTCTGGTTCATGAGCAATGACCATCCATACAGCTCTTAATTCAGCCCACTGACTGCTCTGCATAGTTCCAGTTTCCCACCAGATAGAGTCAGTTCTAATTTGAATAGCCACAGAATAGTTTTAGTCTTACCAGACCAGACAATATCCAGAAGTTTGACAGAACATCCAGACACCTGTAATTTGTCTCGATTCACTGCCTATTCCTGGCTTTCAAGATGGGTCACCCCTGTGTTAGCGGTGATTTCTACTTCTGAAAGAGAGTCACTGGTTAGTATAACATCATCTATGCTATGGAAAAGAGTTACATTTTCAGGGGTTTCCACATTTTCATGTCTCGAGTAACTGACTAAGCCATGGCAAATAGTGGGACTGTGTAGATATCCTTGGGACAACAGGGTAAATGTCCATTGTTGTTCTTCCCATATGAAGGTGAATGCAGGTTGGCTGGAGGGAGCTAAAGAAATATTGAAGAAGGCATTAGCTAGGTCTAATACAAAATGAAATTGGCCTCAGTACTTGGAACAAAGTAGCAATGTTTGGCACAACTGCAAATAAAGGAGGAGTTACTTTAATTAGTTCTTTATAGTCATTAAGCATTCCCCCAAGTTCTCCAAATTTACTGGCCAAATAGGGCTGTTAAAAGGAAATGATAGTATTCACTTTTCCTAATTTCTTAATAGTGGCAGTGATTTCTTGATGGCCCTTGGGCAACTTATACTAATGAGCTGGCACAGTGCATCTGGGGGGAGGTACTTTCACCAGTGACTAGTTAGCATGTCCTCTCAGGAATGCTTTGGCCACTGAATATCAGAGGTGGAATTCACCTATGGTAGTTTACAAGGTAATATTTTGCAAGATATCAGTTCTTATTATACACTGTGTCATAGGGTATATGTATACTGTATATGTTTGAGGTAACAGATGGCCAATTTGCATTATTAATAATTGCTGCTGCTTTAATGCCTTGACCTCCATACCAGCAATGGTTATTGCGGGACCCCAGTTCACGGCCTTTTCCCATATATTAAGGTGCATCTCATATATTAAGGTGCATTCTGTGCCAGTGTCTACTAAGGCCAAAACCTTATGTTCATTAGTGGGGGACGTAAAGATAGTTCTATATGTGACCTCTGATCCCCCGTGTCTCTGTTCTTATTTGGGGATCTTGACCTACCCCTTACGTTAGGAGGAGGGGGACCTCCCAGACCTCCTCAGCCAGGGAGTCGGGGGCTTGGAGGGCTCTTTCAGCCAGAATCCACATGCTCCTCTAGTGAGCTGGTTTCAAACTTACTTCACCTGTGTCCTTTGGGCAGCTTGCTCTGCAGTCTAACTAGTACTGCATTTGGCTGCCCATTAATATCCTTAATTTTATTTCTAGCAGCTATTAGGTCTCATCACATTTGTTGGTGTAAAACCTGATTTGGACCTTCATGTCTCTTTGAGACATGACCCATAGCTCTGACTCCAGCTCCCCTTCACCTTGGGCTGTCTGTCTCTCCCAGGTGTGCAATCATTTGGGCAGCCTGTGAGTTGGACTGTCCTATAAGTGGGCTGAGGTTTGGCAACAAAGTCTCATAACTCTGGGAGCAGTATGTAGATTGTCTTATTAATTCCTGCAGTGAAAGTTAATACTATCTGGTCCAGTGGCATTCAGCATGTAAACTGCATGCTTCATCCCTAGTCCCTTAATACACTTGTAGTTCGTCAGTTTTGTGTTCCAGTGGGGTATTTGGTGAGGCCCTTGTTGGACCGCATCTCCTTGCATTGAATATGAACCATAAGAAGTAAATTTGTTTCCATTTTTGGCGCTAGAGGATACATGCCTTGACACAGAGAAGGATGGGTGGTGAGAGAGGACCATTTAATCATCTCATGCCCTGAGAGCAGTAGACTGACTGCACTGGTGTCCCATATTCACAGTAGCCAATTTGATCAAATTTCTTTAGGTTTTGCCTATCCTGAGTCCCATCTCTTGTAATTCAGAAGTGATAAAATCTTGCATTGTAACATGTATTTTTTGCTTGGTGTGTGTGGCTGAAGCTGCACTAGTGACATCATCCCCAGGTTCCTCGGGGCCCAGTTGGGCTAGGAGATGCCCTGACTTAATTTTACATTAGATTAGAGGGTTAACAAATTTATACTCTTTATCTGCCATCTTCCAGTCAGGTTTGGGATCCTCAACCTCTGCAAAAAAATCCACTGGATTCCAGAGTTTGGTATCCCAGTTGGGAGAAGTTAGAAAATGTCTAACTTGAACCTTGGATAAATTCCATCCCCTTACCTTAGCATAACAACATGCTAATATTTCTAAATTTTCATCTACCTGTCATAGCCTCTCATTTAAAGGATCTCTCAGCTCCGTTTGGGCTACCTGCATAGCCTTCTCCAACTTAAGTTCCTCTTTCAGGCAGTGAACTGCTGTTTTGTCCTCAAGTCCTCTTCTCCAAAAAAGGCCAGGCTACAGCTATGGTGGCCTGGCAGCTTTCCTTTTTCTTTTGAAGTCTAAACTATCCTGTGGCCAAATCCCAACTATCCTTTTTATATGAGAGCTGTTAGGCCAGCAAGGGAGTTATAAGCATCTCCCTGCTCCTCAGTGGTTCTCTTTCATCTAGGAGGGTAGCCACCCCTCCCCACATGGATGTTGCAGGCCATCCTGAGATTTCCCCCAGGGAATCTCCTTTCCCAGTACTCATGCCTTTTATGGCTGGCAGCCCTTTGATCTCCTGGCTGGCTTGCCAAATGTTACAACCCAACTCAACCCTGAGACCAAAGAACATGTCAGATGGAAAATTACCCAGGAGTTTTAATTAGGGAGTAATTTTTCCTATCAGGAAAAAATTCTTCCCAGTGTCGGCTATTTGGGGAATGAAAGTCAGCACTTCACAGCAAAACAAGAGGAAGAGGAATGCCAAGAGGGCAGCTTATAAGGCTTAGCAGAATCCCATGAGAGTTGATTAGTAGAGGGGAGTTTTATATTCTTCGACCTTTAATGTCTGTCCTGGTCTTGTAGGTGGCTGTGTGCAACGACTTGCCCTCAAAATGGAGGAGAGAGCGGGGCCTGGGCCTTAGGTCCTTACATACCTTTGTACCTTAAATATTTGAAAACTGTCTATTGGGAATACTCTTTGAAGATGTTTTTTATTTCAAAAGAAGTAGTCTATATGTAGTCCAATATAAGCTTTTTGTGCATATTGAAATCATCAGGCATGCGCATCTCCCTACTATGCCTTTGAAGTGTTAAAAGAGTCTGCTTCTACTGTGTGGTGAATAGAAGTAGTTGAATATATTCAAACCTACATTTATATCTGCATCTATCTATATGCATATACACATAAAATATATGAAGAACCTTCAAAGGAGATACGTATGTTATTAAGCATAATACTTTGCATTATTTTATATCTCCATGTCTTAAAGTTTTGGTGTAGTTCATTGGATATGTTGTAGTTTTTCAATAAATATTTGTTGAATAAATGCATTGTTGCTTAATTTGAATTCATGTGACACTTAAGGGTTACCATCAAAACAAGTGTTTTAGTTTTGTCACTGCCAAAGAAATACCAAACAATGGGAATTTATTGAGTCATGGCTTTGAGGCTAGGAGAAGTCCAAAATCAAGGTGTCATCAAGATGATACTTTCTCATAGAAGACTGTGGGCTCCTAGGGCTGGCTACCAGTGATCCTTGGTTTTTCTGTCACTTGGCAATGCACATGGCTGCCCTTCCTGGCTTCTCTCTTCTCTTCCAGGTTCTGTTGATTTTCAGTTTCAGTTGCTCCTTCTGGCTTTCTCTCTCTTGTGACCTTCCTTTTAAGGTCTTTAGTAATAGCATTAATACCAGTCTTTATTCAACTGGGCCACAGTTTAACTGAAGTAACCTCATCAAAAGGCCCTATTTATGAGTTCACACCCACAGAAATGGATTAAGTTTAAGAACATGTTTTTTAGGGGTACGTTACTCCAAATTACCACAAGTAACTAACTATTAAAAGAGCTAACAGTTGTTAGGGTTTTAAAATATGTTTGACGTTGTCCTAATCATTTTACATGGATTTTTAATTTACTTCTGACTCAATCCTCATGTAAATCCCCATATAAATCATCATTTAATCTTATGAGATATAGATCAAATTTTACCTACTTCCTAGAAAATTGAAGCACATAATAATTTGAAGAGCCAGTATTTGATTAGCGACTCGATTCCAGAGCATTATGTACTTGACCGCTCTGCCACCTAACATGCCTGTGTCAATGCATCTGTTTTCTGATGATCTAATCTTAAATCTCCTTAGTTCCCCAAATCAGGAATCATATATTTTATTTTACCTGTCACAGCATCTAGCTGTGGGTTAGTGTCATGGTAGCTGATGGATTGATGTAAAACTTGTTTCTTTCCAAAACTTGAAGCATTTACCTGCTTATTTTAACTTAAATTATTTTTATTCATTTTAAAATTGCTTAGTATCTATAAATGCAAGTAAATATTATAGGTAGTATACTATTTATCACAGGTTTCCTTTTATCTAGAAAATGTTGCCAGTTAAAATAGGGGTGGATGATGCAAAAAGTAGATATGTTAGTTTAAAGTGGGGAGGGGATATTGTAAGTTACTTGAGAAAAAGAAAGGAGTCTTTTTAAATGGCTTTTTCCTGCCTAGAGTTGGGTGGGCCCTTGTTATTCAAATCCTTCATTAAAAGCTAAGCTTAAGCTTGGATAAAAATTTGAAGCAGTTTGTAAATGGAATTTTTTATTAAAAAGAAAAACTTTGAAAATCCATTTGTTTTTATATGCATTTTCCATACATGCCTTCTAAATATTTCTCTTTATCTTAAACTAATTACAGTAAATATAGTATGCCTTTCATTTACCAAGCAAACCACCTATCTCTTGGCAAATATATAGTGATGTCGTTCAGCTGTGCCTTGAGTCTGGCTTTGTAACTGATTTAATGCCAGTTAAAAGGCATTGTTTGTAGACTACAGAGGTCTCATCACCTGCCTAAGACTGATACACATAGAACTAAAATCCTTGAAATTTGTATTTCACAGCAATGCTCTTTTTATAACAGAATATAGTTGCTTCATGGAAGTCATTTATATCTTCCAATAATAAAAAATCACTTTAATTTTTTATAGTGAAAAATAACTAGATTAGAGTTAAACGGTTTTAGTGTCAGAACTCACAGACTTACAGTAATTCCCCAAATTTAAAAAGTAGGGAGTAAAAGAGAAATTATTTCTAATTTAAACAATAAATAAAAGTAAAAACCAAAGTTATCCACACAGTTGGATAACTTGACTCTAAGTTTAAAATAGATTTTTCAAGTTAAAAAAACTTTGTTCTACTCCATAAGTACATGGAACCTTGAAAACAAAAATGAGATTTTGTAGGTTTGTCCAGTGTGATTCCCCGATAAATTCCAGAGTGATTTGAGTAGTGAATAAAGAAGTATTTGCAAAGTCCCTTTAGGGGAGTGGTGAGAAAAGGAGAAAACTCAGCTTCTCTCTTTGGAGAATTCCTATTATTCTTGCAAGCAGTGGGGGCAACCAAATCAGTAGGCTGAGCCTGCAATCTTGGTGTTTATTCATATGAAACTTATCCCTGCAAATGATAGGCTAAGCCTACTTAAAATTAGGCCTAAAATTCTCCCCCAGATAACCTCTTTTGTTGCTCAGATGTGGCCTAGCTCTCTCTCAGCTAACATTGCAAGCAAACTCACTGCCCTCCCTCTCTCCTGTCAGACATGACTCCCAGGGGTGTAAACCTCCCTGGCAACATGGAACAGAAATCCTAGAATGAGCTGGGACTCAGCATCAAGGGATTAAGAAAACCTTCTTGACTGAAAGGGAGAAGAGAGAAATGAGACATAATAAAGTGTCAGTGGCTGAGAGATTTTAGAGTCGAGAGGTTATCCTGGAGGTTATTCTTATGCATTATATAGATATCCCCTTTTAGTTTATGGTGTATTAGAGAGACTGGAGGGAACTGCCTGAAACTGTAGAGCTGTGTTCCAGTAGCCATGTTTCTTGAAGATGATTGTATAATGATACAGCTTTTGCAGTGTGACTGTGTGATTGTGAAAACCTTGTGTCTGATGCTCATTTTACCTATGGTATGGACAGGTGAGTAAAAAAATATGGATTAAAAATAAATAATAGGGGGAACAAATATTTAAATAAATTGAGTAGATTGAAATACTAGTAGTCGATGAAAGGGAGTGGTAAGGGGTATAGAAAAAAAGTAGGGGGCAAAGATTAAAATATATATTCCATCTATAAAATATATAAATGGAAATACTAGTGGTCAATGAGAGGGAGGGGTAAGAGGTGTGTAGTATGTATGAGTTTTTCTTATTTCTTTTCATTTCTTTTTCTGGAGTAATGCAAATGTTCTAAGAAATGATTATGGTGATGAATATACAGCTATGTGATGATATTGAGTCATTGATTATATGCCAAAAATGGAACGTTCATATTTTAAGAATGTTCGTGTTTGTATGTGTTTTGTTTTGTCAATTAAAAAACAAACAAAAAAACATGGAGAAGCAGCCATGTGCATTGCCATGTGACAGAAAAACCAAGGACCAAGGATCGCTGATAGCTAAAAAATTGATGTTTAAAGAGACTGTAGCTGAAAAATTAGGATTTAAGGGATGATTTTGATCACTGCTTTGTTATATAGATATTCCTTTTTATTTTCCTGTATTTTAGAGTAGACAGGGAAATACGTGAAATCTCCGAACTATAATTCAACTGCCTTGATCTCTGATAATGATTGAATAGCAATAATCTTCTGCCCCTGTGATTGTAAAAACCTTGTGACTAACCTTCATTTGAACCCATTTATCAGTTTTCCGCATTTAAAGTCTTGTGCTCACTAAAGACAGCCCCTAATGTTTATTAATGAAGGGTCTTGACTCAGTCCAGAGCTAACCTACTGCAAGTGCAAAGTTATCTTGATAACTGACAGGATCTAACCAATATGGGCCCGCCTGACATGCTCCGTAGCTTAGACTTTAACCTAAAGTCACCTGTACCCCATTATAATACTAAAAATCAAACCATCATCATATTAAGTCTGCCATTTTCTTGAATATGTTTTGTGAATAAGCATGTAATCAATCTGCGCATGCGCAATAATTAGATCACCTCTAATTACATCATCTGGGGTCCTGTACTCATTATTCTAAATGCTGCCCATCTTTTTCTCTAATACAGCTAATCAGAATTACTGCTCTCCTGCTAAGTGCCTTGCAATAAACTTTTTCTCTCTTTGAAACCCCGTTGTCTCAGGAATTGGTCATTTGAGTGCATCAGGCAAAAGAATCCACCACCTTTGTGCAGTAACAGGACTATATCTGTGATTTACCACATTAATACAATTCTCTCTTTTACTGAAAGGCATCCTGATTTGATAGTCCTGTTGAATTTTTAAGATTTTGAATACTACACTTGAAATGCTACTAGTTAAGATTTTGGTGAGGGATTTGTGGTTAGTACTTCTTCCTCTCTGCACATTGTGTCTTATTACTAGTATATGTCACATGGAGTCTTTAAAGAATATGTAATAGGTAAGCAGGATCCTGAGTCAGAACGGAAATTGCTGATCACTTTAGTTCTAGGCACTACTTTTTGTATCAGACATATTTGTCACTTTACGTAGAGACACATGCTTTTGAAGTATGGAGCACTCATTTTTCTTTGTGCAGCCAGTGTAGATGGATTGTTACTGAACTGTTGTAGAAATGGATGCATGGAAATTAGTATATATTTTGCTTAAGTTTTTTGAAAAAATTGCAACATTTGAAATTTAGCTTACTAAGATTATTTTGATTTCTGCTATTTATACTTAAAAACTAGCATTCTTGGCCTTATGTAGGATCTTTTTAGTATTTATTTGGACCATTGTACAAGCAGGGATGCACCTATTAAAAAGTAAGTTCAGGTTTTTATTTATGCTTAATTTTATTTAATTACTGTGTATATTTGGAGTTTTTAGAAGCATATTACATCTTTAGATATTGAACTAAATTGCATGGTACACTAAATATATTCGTACATGGAAAATTATTCACAGAATAATAAATATATTCATAAATGAAGGTTGTTAAAAATGTTTGTAGCCAGCGTTAAATCATATTTGCATATCTACATTTGGCATCCAAAGTAATGATTGCTGGTTTTCTTCAGTTTATGTTGGTTTAAAAAAATTATATTCTAAACTATATATATATATATATATTTAACATGAGTTATTAGAGTTCTTTATATATTCTACTTACAAAACTTTTATCAGGTCAACTTTCATCACTTTTATTCAACATTATACTGGAGGTTTTATTACACAAGAAAAGGTAATAAAGGGCATCAAGATTGGAAAAGAAGAAGTAAAAATATCTCTATTTGCAGATGACAAACTGGTGTGTATATCTTGAATATATTTTGCAACTCTGAACAGATGTTTAATATCGGATTTGATGGAAAGCTTTTTCCTTAATATCCTACTAAGGAAATATTTTTCTTCTGAAATCATGCAGACTGGCTTGTATGTGAGCTTGATCAATATTTGAACAAGAAAACTTATCAAACTTACTTTTTAGCTTGAGATAGAAATTGAATACCTTTTCCAGTCTCTAGGGACCAAGTGAATGATCAAAACTAGTAAAAGCTTTCAGTGAGTTAATTGAAGCTATTGATTATATTAAAAATTTCAGACTATTGTATTTACCCATTTATTTCTTCCTAACAAGAAAATAATATATATAAACTATTATAGTTATAAAATTGTGATAATCGATTTTGTTTACTTAATAAGTTGCATATTTATGTATTTATGTGTTTAATGCATATTTTTGGTTAATTAAAGAAAGAAAAGTTAACATTAAAAACATGAGCTAAATGCTCCATAGTAATCATTTTCTGCTTTTAACTTGAAGTTAAATCACATGATTTATTCGTGCTAAAAATATGGATGAGTCAGAAATCCTTTGAAAATCTAGTGGGGGGATGATATAGCAAATGAGATATATGACACCAAATTGGTTTCAAATGACAGTGTAGGCAGTCTGCTTCCATGATACCATTTAAAGAAATCTCTTTAAGGCTTTATACATCGTAATAAGGAACTGTATCTTATTTGTGTCACAGCTATGCATATTTGTCATCCTTCTGTATTGTATTTTTAATTTTCCTGTGTATTTTCACTAACCTAAACATGTACAGGTAACGTGTCAATGAATAGGTATGTTGAACTTCATCAATAGATTTAAATGCAATTCCGAATATGGGAACTGTGCTTGTCTTTTTCATCATTCTATACCTAGTAGGGTTTTTAGTGCCAGAATGATTTTTACTTCTTGAAGAACCTGAAGCATTTCACAGTAACTATATATAATTTTATTATATAGAATTGCTTCTCCACAAGTTGAAGTTCTGGTTATTACATATCATTTATTTTGCAGAGTTTTTAAAGTTTTGTTTTTAATTCAACTAAATATTTAAAATTTTTAAGTAAGCATATTCATGTTTTAGAAGTAGAATATTTCCATTTCCATTAATACCACAAAAAGGATAGTATTAGAAACAGATATTATACATAAACTATAAATGTTCTTTAAATTTATGGTAATGATAATGGTGTGTAGTTATTGCCATAATCAAATACATAATTTGAGTAGAAGTTGAAACTTTGGTAGTCTTGATCATATCTCACCCAGATTTTTTACTAATTCTACAAACTTGCTTACTCCATCATATCCTTGGGAGGTTTGGGAAACCTCTTCCTGGGGAAGCAAAAGTGGAAGTAGAGGTTGCAGTGTACCGTGGATGCAGACTTGACTGGAATAACTTTCTTTAGGACCTCAACTCTGAATAATTAGAGTATATATCCACTAGTTATGAACTTGGAGATGTTTCCATTGTAATGTCTTATAATTAATTCTTTTGTGCATTCTATAATTTCAATATATATGTTACAAAACTCTGAGGTATTCAAAATAGTATTTTTATAGAATTGAATACTTTATTCAATTGAATTTCAAAAAATTGAGGAGATAGAACCCAGGGCTATTAATGATATTTCACTGCTCTTTTTTCTACACCAGAGTGTAGAAAAAAGATTTACTTATATTCATGGTGCCCTTAATGTCTCAGTAATGTTTTCATGGTGCCTCTAGGCCAAAAGAAATACCTAACAGTTCTATTTACAAAATACTTTGAATGTTTTATGTCCCAACAACATAATAGCTGTTTGAAAAAGTAATACACGTAAGTTGGGACTCCACTTTTATGACATGGTAAAGGTAAAATTGGAGGCTTATTATACGAGAATATAGGGGACTTAGAGATACATAGAAGCTAGAGATGGGTGAATGGTTAGCTAATGAGGTTGAATTCAAAGGTAAGGGAATAGATAGAAGTGAAGGGGGTTCACTAGTGTGCCTGTAAGTAATATTACCATATTGAAACGGAACATGATTGAAAGGGTTGTATAGACCTATGTGTCCCACTGACTAGCCCTACAAATGTAAATAAGTTCTTGCATGAAAAAAAGTAATACACGTAGGCTGAAAGACAAAAATATTTTTATTTTATTTTGAAATAACCACAATTACTTGTAGTTTAAACATTTCTGTGAGCTCCAGTATTATGTCTGACTACTTTCTGGCATCACTTTCCGAATGTTCCACAGATTCTTCAAATTCGGAAGGTAGCTGAAGTTCATTACAGTCCTTATCACCTAGAATTTGGACATTTTGGAGTCAGACTTCTGTTTCGCATTGATTTTTTTTTTTTTTAACTGGGGAAAAAAAAGTGTTTATTAGGCACTTAGTAGGTGCCCAGCACTTGTCAGTGCTTCTGCATGGTTTAACTTGCTTAATCCCACAACAACCTCATCAGATAAGCACCTTCACTCCATTTTAGAGATGAGAAGCTGAGGACCAGAGAAGGCAAGTCACTTGCTCAATGTCACAGAGTTCTGCAAGTGACAGAGACTGGCTTCTAATCTTAACACTCTATTCCCTCCCATTACTTTTATTTATCTATTTAAATCTGCTAAATTTATTTTAACATTTGTTCCCCTATTATTTATTTATTTTTAATCCATATCTTTTACTCATCTGTCCATAAGATAGATAAAAGAAGCATCAGGCACAAGGTTTTCATAATCACACAGTCACATTGTGAAAGCTGTATCATTATACAGTCATCTTCAAGAAAGATAGCCTCTGGAACACAGCTCTACATTTTCAGGCAGTTCCCTCCAGCCTCTCTGTTGTGCCTTAACTAAAAAGGTGATATCTATTTAATGCATAAGAATAACCTCCAGGATAACCTCTCTACTCTGTTTGGAATCTCTCAGCCATTGACACTTTATTTTGTCTCATTTTTCTCTTCCCCCTTTCGATCGAGAAGGTTTTCTCAATCCCTTGATGCTGAGCCCCAGCTCATTCTAGGATTTCTCTCCCATGTTGCCAGGAAGGTTTATACCTCTGGGAGTCATGTCCCACGTAGAGAGGGGGAGGGCAGTGAGTTTGCTTGTTGTGTTGGCTGAGAGAGAGCTAGGTTACATCTCAGCAACAAGAGAGGGTCTCTTGAGGGTGACTCTTAAGCCTAATTTAAGTAGGCTTAGTCTGTCCTTTGTGGGGTTAAGTTTCATATGAACACCCCCCAAGATTGGGGGCTCTAGCTTTGGTTGTCCCCACGGCTTGTGAGAATATCAAGAATATTCCACTTGGGGAAGTTGAATTTTCTCCCTTTCTCATCATTCCCTCAAGGGGACTTTGCAAATACTTTTTTATTCCCTGTTCAAATCACTCTGGGATTTATTGAGGCATCGCTCCGGACAAACCTACAAAATCTCATCACATTGATATTTTTCACAGTTGCTTTTTGCCAGAGCAACCACAGAAAACCCAACCTGGCAAGAAATGAATCCATTGAATGAAATAGCACAATCCAGTGTTGAAACTGTGAACTATCTTGAGCTTATAGTTCAGGTGGTGGTCCACTTAGCATCTCATGATGGCCTTGTGAAATTGCTGAGGTGCCCTCAAATATTTCAGCACCCAGTTTGAGAATCTCAGTTCTGTGCTATGCAACTTGCTCTTGGCTATGTAGCTCTTCTGAGAACAACAACAACAAAAGTTTATTACTCTGCTGTATAAGCAAAATAGATTGAATGACTACATGGTGTTGGTTGATTCTTATTTATTTTGGGAAAATAATTCAAAATTAATAAGTCATCCTTTTAGAAATCAATCCTTTGTGAAAAATAAAAGTTGACAAGTAACCCCCTTTTGCAAAATAATTCTGAAAGTGTTATTCATAAAAATAAAATTATGAATATTTGAAAACTGTCCATGTGCAATACTGTGATTTTTTGAGAAATTTACTACAAAATTTAATTATTTGATTAATATTACTATGAGGAGTCTTTAAAAAGAAAATATGATACTTCACTCAAGTAGTTTTATAATTACTTGTGTTATGGTTAACAGAAAGTGAATGGGCTTGAATTTTGACCTTTCCTATAACCAATCTAAGGCTAAGCTAATCATGATATAACATTTCCTATGTCTGTGATTGGTTTAGGAGTGGCTTGTGACCTTCTTCTGGCCAATGAGATATAACGGGAAAGTCAGCTGGTGAGATTTCTGGGAAAGGATGTCTCACTGATGAAAACTCACACACAGAAAGACATGCCCCTTTCACTGAACACTGCTGTATTGTCACATGATGTGTTGATTACCAGCAGCTCATTTTGTGATCATGAGTAGAAATAGGTGAGGACAAAGCTGACAAACTTATGACAGCAGTCCTGGAAAAAGAGTCCTGAATCAAACCAGTCCCTGAAAAAGTCTGCCTTGTTGCTTCTTGGTATGAGAAAATAACTATTCCTTATACATGTGAAGCATCCTAACTGATACAGTTAGTATTATAAAATAGATAGGTGTTACTCAAACTGAAGTTAAAGACTCAAGACCCTTGTTGGGAGAGAGTTTACGGTGTAATTGATCAAATGTGTTTTGAAAAAAACCTTCCCAAGTGATTATTATAACTTTCCTTCTTCCCTTCAGTCCTCTCCACTCTTCCATTGAAAGAACCATGGTTATGAGATTGAATTAAAAGGACTTGGTGAATGATTAATCATATCTGGTAGTCAGAAAAAGGGGGGAGTCTAGAAACTCCCATATTTTTGGTTTGAGTAATCAGGTTCATGGAGCTGCCATTCTTGGTGATAAGGACCATAACTAAAAGAACAACTTAAGTTATGGACATTCTGAGTTCAAGTGTCTGGAGAACATTCCAGAAGTGGTACCAGAAAGTAGTTAGTTGTATAATCCTGGGGTTCATAAAAATGTCTAACCTACAAGACTAAGGGATTTATTTGGTTGTTACTCATCAGCAATGGTAATTGCTATAGATGAGATTTCCCAGGCAGATATACCTTATTTAGAAGGAAAGAATGGAAAAATATGGAGCCTTAGAGAAAACAGCAGTATTCAGTATAGAGTAAGGAAGAAGCACTTGAGAAGGAGGAAAAACAATTATTGATAGCAGCAATGGCACATTCTATCTTAGACTCATTTTCTCAGAAAATTTCTAAGCTTTTTGTAGTTATTTAACATTGATGAAGAGATAAACTTTATATATTTTAGTTTGCTTTTATAAATAGTTTCTTTCTTAAATGTTTGTTTCACTTTTTATTTGATCAATTTATAGTGCTAAGTGGTAATCTCATGGAAGTTAATATACCATTCTAACACTAGCAGTTTACTCTGTTTCTCACGGGATGAATTTGATTATAATACTGATTAGTAGAGATACATTGATGTGGAACCAAATAAAACAAAGCAGTATATGAACTTTCACAGTCCTTGTTTCTGATCTTTAATATTATGATAGATGTGTTGCTTTTAGAGCATATACAGATAAGTGTTATTGTTCTTTGTATTTTGCTATTCATAATTTTGTATTTCTATTCCATTCTTTTAATTTGTTATTTTTACTTTTAACATGATATGTGTTAGTGAATATGCTCTTGTTTTTATATATAAATAATATATTTTGGAGAGTGAGATTCTGAAAACCCAAGTAATTTTTATTGGCTAAGGAAATTAGGTATTTTTCTTAAAAACAAAAGCCTACAGAAAATGGGGAGACTGATAACTTCTGAACAGTATTATTTTAAGTCTCTCACATAATCTGTGAATGCCAAATTTAGATTTTTTGTGTGAGTATATGTCATATCAAAAACCACTGTGTGAAAAAAAAAAACACTGTATGGTAGAAGTGCCAGCCTTTATTAACATTTTTTTCCAATAAATGTAAAAGTACAATTTTCAATTAACTTCTATTGCTATAAGGATCCAAAAAGCAATTTCCATGCATTTTATTCCTTCCTCCAACTCACTCTTCTTTCTTTTTTAACTTCAGTTTGAATAGCACCTGCAATTAAGGAGGAAAATTGAGCCCTAGGAGCTAGGTAGGACTTCCAGCTATTGATCTGTGTAAACCCAGCTTATACTGTCAGGGGAGAAACAGTCAACCGCTGAGCTGCTTTGTCACTGACATAAGCTGAGAGAGGATTTTTTTGTCTATACTGTTTATACACTAGTCTATAGACCTGCTGGCTGGTTGAATTTTAAAGAGTGCGGAGGTTTAAAGACTTGTCCCCTGAGGGATGCTTCTGCCAGTTGGGAAGCGAGCTGAGGCTGTTTTGCAGAAGTGTATGCATGTGTGTTGGTTGGGGAAAATGGGAGGGGGAGGGTGTGGAAGATTGAGCATAACTGGGAAGCATTCTTCTTAATTTGAGTCTTAATATTTATGTGAAATATATTCCTAATTTGGGTATATTTAGAAGCAGACATGAATTTTGAATATATAGTCTTCATTGTTAGAGAAATTCTATAAACAGTTTTGCAGAACAATATCTAAATATTGTACATATGCATAGTAAATATGGTAAGTGGCTTCACTTTATGTAGTAAAAGATAAGGATTAAGCAGTGTGCAAGTGAACTGTTCTTTTCAGTTTAAATAATATTTCAACTTTAGTGATTCTTTTAATTATATCTAACAAAATATTGTCATTAGTAAAACAGCTTCCTCTGAATTTAGGGTCTGTACTCGTACTTTAAAGGTATATGGCCATGCGCAAACAGGGTGTGCTGTCCTAAAGATACTGAATTTTTTACGTGATACTTTTGTCTGTTTTAGTGAGTTGAGTCTAAAAACTTTTCTAAGTGTTGGTATTGGAATGTATTTGAGTGTTGCCACATTGCAGTCTGCATTTTAAAAGAATGTGAGAAATTTTACTTTCAACACTCAATACCTTATTCATATATCGAATTTAAATATTCAATACTGGTGATTTCCCTCGTAGTAAGTTTTATTGATGAAGAGATATAGTAGGCATGGTTATTTTGGGGGACATCTACTGAGATATTTGTTTTCTTTTAATAGGACATATTCTTATAAATCTGTTTTGTCTTGTAAAATAGCCTTATTTTGAATTTGTATGATATTATCTTCAATGCTAAAGTTTTTAACATTTGAATCGAAGTTAATTTTAAGTTGTTTTTCAGGTCTAACAAAATAGATTTTTCTGTTTTTTGCCAAATGGCTGAAAATCATTTCCATTTTGCTATAATTGTTAATGTGTATGATTTCTAAAAGCTTTTAGAATTATTTTTCAATTACTATCAAATTCTTATAGGTTTCAAAATCAATAAGATTATTTTCTATGCTTAATTAAAACATTGATTTTCTTACTAGAAATTTCTTAAAGTACACAAAATAGAAGCTATGGTTATTTTAATTTAAAGTCTTCTTTTTAGAAACACATTTCTTTGAGTGCTATTTGAAATAAAATTTAGACTAACTGTTGTTAAATTCATCAGGATTGAACCATATAAATGACTGTTTCTAGTCTTTTTTTTTTAACCATTTGACTATGGGACATGTAGAGTTGTTATACCTCTCTGTAATTCATACTGCTGCCAACTTTATTCCCTTTTCTCTGCCTGCATTTTAATTGAAACAACATTTATATTTTTGAGCCAGGATCTGTCAGAAGTCCCCGTGGCTAGTCTGTGGTACAAGTAGCAGCAGACGTAGCTTACCCATATGGTGCAGTGCTTCTTGTAAAATCCATATGGCCTTGTTGAAGGGAATCCCAGCGGGGATGTGAAGGGTGTTAATACCCTTCAGGCCAGGCCTTTGCCTCCTGGGGTTTCCGTGGCATTGTCAGTGCAATCTGCCAAAGCACAAACTTAATTCCTTTTTAATAATCAATTATTTTAGTCTAGGAACCTGTGCTATTTTCCTTAATAAAAAAAGGTCTTTTTGCTTTAGAAAATGTCTCAAAAAGTTTTAACTGCATCTTTAGAAATATTCTCAAACTTTTCCTTGTTTATTATTTTAATTTTTATTTTGCATTTGTAGGAAGTACTAAAGAGCGTGCCAAAGTTCTGTTTCCCCTTTGACATTGAAAGGTACAGTATGATGTCATCATTTAAGATAACTGTAGCTCATTTTAGTGCACACTTAAAAATTATTTCATAAACTTTTTTATGAATTGAAATGTACTTTTACTTTACTGCTTATAGCAAAAAACGACTGGAGATTCAAAGTTAAATAGTGCTTGGAATGGAAAAGGCTTTTTAGTTAAAATTGCATCTTTTGTTTTCTCCGCTGTGGCCAGTTGGGAGAAGTCTTAAAGTATACTGCCAGTAGTTTCCATTTCGTCTCTTTGTTCTTCAGGTACATATCTTAGCACTAGCAAAGAACAATATTAATATGTCCTTGATCAGAGCTTTGGAATTGTATCTTTTAAGTTAGATCGGTACATCCTGGTTTCTGTCTCAGTTCGCCCTAATTGAAAAGACCATCTGTGTGATGTTGTAAAACTCATGGGTAGTTGTCTCCCAAGAATAGCTTTATAGCAATAGTGCAATATTATGTAAGAATACAAGGAAACCCTCCTAGCGGTTTTGAAAATCTCGTATTTGTATTTCACTGAACAAATACTGATTGAACAGAGTACTACCTGACTGTAGTTGGAATTTCATTGAGTGCATAGCCTTTTAAGCATAGTAACAGATCATATGTTGTTTTTCATGTGATTTTTCATACCCAATTATCAGTTTTCATTTTTTTTAATACCATGGGGTTTTTAAAAGAAAAAATTATTTATGAAAAATATTTCGATGATGTCAGAATCCAAAATTTTACTGTCTTCAAGATAACACCTTCCAAATGATGGGATAACTGATACTAATAGATGTTGCTGATGACTAAGTGATACCCCTTATTTTTACCTCATTGCAGAAAATCAGTTGCGCCTCCTTAGGTTGCAATTTTCAAATATATAGCCAGAACGAAATAAAGGAAGAAAAGCTATGAAAGAATATTATGTACATTGGGCGCTAGAGGGCACATTAGGCACTGGAGGTAGTTTTTGAAATTGTTTGTAAAAGATTTTAATAATTGACCACTTAAAAGTGACATTGTTAAATGCTTAGCATTTGAAATGCAGTATTTCCTGATGATAGAAAACAGTATTTATTTATTTATTTTGCTGCTATTTGGAGATTGGTAGCAAAGGAATTTAATTCCTTTTTCATAATCTTTACGGCTTTTCAAAACTAAACTTCAGGTGTCATGGGCATTTTATTTTGGGACAAGGAAGCAGATGTTCTATTAACGGTGTACAAGGTAAGAGTGTTGTCATTACCAGGAAAGAGATTTTTAGATATGTTGTAAGCAGAAATAAAGATTCAGCCTAATTATTTATATTATACCTTATATTGTAGTGTGTTGTGTCTAATGGTAGTATGGTATTTAGTTCAAAATTGGGTAAAATTCCTTACAGCTTAGCTAGTAAGATTTATTTTTTTTGGTAGCAATCGCATTCTAATTTTATAGTTGGAAATTTATCCCTCAGTACATGGATAGTCAAAAAGAAAAAGAAAATGTGAGAAAGAATAGTATATCCTGTGGTACTTTATTGGGTGAGAATGTTAACAGAAGAAGAAATTAAAGAGTTGATAGTGGCTGCCATTAGACTCTAAAGCAATATAGTTTGTTATCTAAGCAGTCTTAGAATAATCAAAGATTAGAGTTGAGCAAAATGACCCAATCATGCTGTTTGACTCAAAGTTTACTTTGCATATTTCACGCTTATTTTTAAGAACAAAATCCTGTTTCTGAGAACCAACTGATTGGGATGATAGAGCCAGTGCCACATATAAATATATTCTTGCTTCTGATTTTTCTTTAACGGAATTATCACACAAGGTTTAACATATCATAATCTTACTATATTTTAGGGTGTCTCAAAATCAAGTTGGACAGCACTTTACCTTTGTATTGACAGACATTGAAAGTAAACAGAGATTTGGATTCTGCAGACTCACATCAGGAGGCAAAATTTGTTTGTGCATCCTTAGGTGAGTATCGAGTAAAAAAAAAAAAGAATGTAAAATAGATTAACTGGGTCTTTCTTTTGAACTTTATGTTTGAGATGTTAAAAACCCTATAATTTTATTTTTTTTGCCCTGTAAATTAAAGTAAGTTGAAAAATAATTTTCTTTACTTTCTTTGTACAGCATCAATTGGGCTTAAAGATTTACTAATAACAGTGGAATTTTTCTTGAAAGAACTTACTTTAAAATTAGTTTTTACGGGTTTATTTTTGAAAAATTAAATATTAAGATATGATTTCAGATATACAAATTTCACTTATTAAATAGGATGTAAGGAAATATTGAAGTAAACTGATGTGTACCTTTCTCAATCATTGTGCCAGAACTTGGATTTTTGAATATGAATTGCTGCTGTAAGGCAAAGATTGCAAACTCATTACCCTGGGCTGAAGTGTTTACAGGTGTTCAGTTTGGCCACATGGTGTTTTATAAATTTTAAAAGAAGATGCTAACCTTATAAATTTTGGAAAGTTTTGCATATAATACAAATTTCTGATTTCTTTTAAAAAGTGGGAATATTTGCTAATTCTGGTCCTGCATTACCCTATGGAAGTATTAAGGTGGAACTAAGTAGCAGGTTTTGGGTTGTGTCATGAACTTACCAGTTTACCAAAGCTCCTCCTCCACCTCCTCCTTCAACTGCGTAATTACCTGCCTTGCTTCAATAGGTAGTTGAGAGTGTGTCTCCTGCCTGTGGACTCAGGATTTGGGTTGCTGGCTTTTGGGAAGGAAGGGTCTAGGGTTAGCTTAGCCATGATATATATATGCTTTGATGGATCAGAAATCCAGTTGTGTTCTATAAAGATAGGACTCTGTACTATTATTATAATTTGGATATTGATCAAGCTAGAGGAATAGAAATGCTTAGAGGAGAAGAAATAATGAATTATAAATTAAAATATCGCAAAAATTTGGTATAAAATTGATATCTTCTCATTTGTTATTTATCTACATTTGTATCACTCATTGAGAGGTAGGTTATAAATTTACTCAGAACATCTGTTGGAGTTGGGAAATTTTTTCTTTTAGTCTATTCAAAAGTGAATGCTTACCTGCTTTATTAGAAATAGAATGTGAACGGGCTTCCATTCTCTCTTTAGCACAGTTTATTCATCTAGATAACAATTGTAGTTAAAACCTATGCTTTTATCCAAAAAGTTTTATGCTTCAGACTGTAGGCTGGTTTTTCTAATTCGGAGCAGGTTGGTTGGGCAGTTGATGTGGGGTGACAGTGTAGGAATGGGTGGGAAGAGTTCCTGTTATCATTGTTGTTTCGTGCTGAAAGTTCAGAGGCTACGGTTTAAACGGGAGCAGCGTAACCTCGTGCACCCTGCCCAAGACGGGCGTGCCCTAATGGAAAGACCAGGACTGTGTGTGCTTTCTAATTTGTCTTTATGATTCAAAATACTTTTTATTTAAAAAAAAATTCAAAAGTACAGGAAACTTGCAAGAAAAGTACAATGAACTCTCGTATACCCTTTATCTGGATTTATCGATTGTTAACATGCACCTCTCTGCCACGCACACACACGCACACATGCATATACATTCTCTCTCTTATTAGTATTGTTTTTTTTTGCTGAACCATTTGAGTGTATCATAGACATCATTTTTCTGTTATATTTTAATCTGCATTTTTTCAGCTTACCTTACTACCTCCAAAGTGAGTTCCTGAAATTATTAATAATTAATGTGAGCCTTTCTCTGTTGTTTTAAACTCTTAAAACATTTTGAATACCTTAAACTGATGAATAGTTAGCAGATAATTATTGAAAGTTCAGAATAGTCCTTACCAATGTGTTTGAAGAGTAAACATTATTTCTGTTTTAATTTAGGAAAGCCATCATTCAGGATACTTACACAAAATATGAACTGAAATTTTTTAAATGGCCATGAGATTAGTAGAGTATCCATATCTCCAATCCAATTATCATCAATTGGTAGGAAACAGATTGTAAAGCAGTTACAATAATCAAGTTATTTTTATCTCTGGTTTTCAGACTTATCTGTGGAAGAGCAGTCCATTATTGCAGTATACTTTAAATTAGGAATAATTTTACCAGCAGAAATATGGTTATATTTGTAAGTACAAAACAAAATAAAAAGTAAAAATACCAATAAAGAAAACCTTTCACAATAAATGTTTATGGTTATTTTATATATTTAAAAAATTATCCCTTTTCTGGTTGGACATTTATTTTTGTCATTTGATAATGCTTTCAATAGAAGTAGTAGGTGTGAAAAAAATTAAAATTTTGGAAGAAAATTTAAAATTGAGAAAATTCTGTTCTCTAGCATAATTTTTTTCTACTAAATTAGAAAAAGATTGGTATGTTAAGATTTTAGTGGCACATCTCATTCCTTGGTCTAAAAAAGAGTATGCTAAGGCATTCCTTGAGAATAACAAATTTAGATAATGACCAGTAAATTAGAAAATATTTAGTTTTAACAGTGTACAGAGACTTCAGATACAAGCAATTCAGTAACTTACTCGGAAAGCTATTCTGCATAGTGGAATATCTGTTTACCAATCAATGCAGCTCTTTAAAAATAATTTTAACAAATCTCAAGCGCTATGGTGAAAGGAGTAATGGCATTTTCGTTCTGATTTGTGAACTGGAACTAGACTAAGTACTTTAGCACTTTAGATTTAATTTTATAATTGTTGAAAGGAAGGATAAAATTCTTAAGGTACTACAAGACAATATTGTTGATTTTTAAAAATTAATATAGTGTTAGAGCCTCTATATCTATATACGTATCTAACGTGGAATCCCGAAGCTGAAAATGTTAGCATTCTTGACTAAATAGTGATCAAAACTTTAGTTTGGTGGCAAATATAATAATGAAATTTAAAATACAACCACAGTAACAGAGGGTTAATAACCACAATTATGTAATAAGCACCCACAAGTTAATAAGAAAAACAATTCAATAGAAAAATAAGTAAAGCATCTGAAAAACATATTCATAGAGAAATATAAACAGCATACAAACCTATGAATGGTTCTCAACTTTATTAAAGATAAAATAAATGGACACATTAGGGTTAACAGAAATAAAAATATCTAATAACCACGAGAGGAAATAGACTTTGATGCACTGTTCTTGTGACTACAAAATAATATAACCTTCTGAAGGGAAATTTAATAATATTTATCAGATTAAAAAAATCTTGCTGAACTCCTTGATTCAATAATTTTAGTTGTGGGAATTTAAATCCTAGAAAAAAGTGTGCAGAAAAGTATAAACAAAAGTATTTATTAAAACATTGTTTACAATAGCGAAGGCAATTGCAGCAACTGAAATGTTCCTCAATAGGGAATTGATTAGATACATTATGGTACCTTCCCCATTTCCTAAGCCCCTATTGCTCCCACTCCCCAGCCCCCCAAACGTTAGTTCCTTGGGGGTAGGGATTTTTGTCTGTTCTGTACACTGATAGATCCCTAGTGCCTAAATAGTGCCTAGCACACCTCTTAATAGATATTTGTGGAATGAATAAATAAATTAATTAATGACTAATGCAATGGAATTTTATTTAGCTATTGGGAAAAATTACATGCACACATACAAACACACTGACTTAGAGAAATATTCATGGTATGTTTTAAAATTATGAGAAGTTTCAAGGTGATATTTATAGTATGTTCTTATGTTTGTAGATAAAGTTATATGTATATATGATTGTATGTACTTATAAAAGTGTTTAGAAAGAAATACCCTCAACTTTTAGCTTTTTATACATCATCATTCATCCCTGTTTTGCAATGAGCAGAAATAATTTTAATCAACTTATTCCTGCTCTAAAATTCTTAAGTGTTAGAACTATAAGTGGCATATTTAGTGAGAACTCAGCCATGTCACTTTTTGTCAAATAAAATACATAATGTGTATGCAAGATGGGAAGTTATGTTACTAGTGTGCTTTCCAATTTTAGCATTTGGACACTTAAAATGTAGTCAGTTGATGATTGTGGTGTAGTAGAATTAAGAATGGAAGGGGGCAGTTGTTTCATTCCAGGCTTTTGAAACTTGGGATCAAGTGTGAAAGAATGAACTTTGAAAGAGAAAAATATTCCTGGTGGGGTGATTTTTGTAATTTCAAGACAAAATGTTTTACATGGTTTAAATCCTTTGTGAAGAAATTAGGAGAAATGCTACTATACCTCAACTTTATTTCCTGTCTTTTTTTTTCCCTTCCAACAATACTCATGTATTTGACCTCACTGTGTCCTTAACTTATAGTTGAAGAAAATTTCTTTGTATGTTTCAATATAAAACCAAGACTTAGAATAAATAGTAATTTGCAGGGGGACGGGTTAGTGGTGGATAATAGATGGGGTGTTATAATGAGCTATTCACAGTATTGGTAGATACATGTTTAATTTTTTCATCTAATATGTTAGCATTTCCTTTCAAATTCTATGGTCATCACTGGATGAAACTTTAAAAAGGATATAGCCAGGTATATAGCATTGAATTCCTTCAAAATTAAATCAATGTTTTTATCTGTACTCAAAGTCTGACATTTTAACTAAATGGAAGACTCATAACTGCATTATCTATTATCCAACTAACATTTTTCTCTATGGATTGTTCATGAGATAATGGGACAGACTTTTTCAAATGCATTTAACTGCAGCACTGCCTGTCATACCAGTATTATACTGTCCCCAAAAAGATTTGTTTATTACGCACAATGTATAACTGACTCCTTTTTAAGAGTACATATCATTCACGCTTTTTAACATAAAGCATGTATCAAAGTGCAAATACTCTGAAACGTAGGAGTGCTCTTGGAAATGTCAAGGAAGCAGGGACAATTTTTCTTGCAAATACAAGCTCAGCATCTAGGGCAGAGGCTGCAAACTAGCTACTTGCAAGCTGCATCTAGCGCATGGGCACATTTTGTTTGGTCAATAGTGCTGTTCTTGTTATTTAGTTGAAAAAATTGGTAACTTCTAAATCTGGGAGAATCACTTAAACTTCTGGATTTCTTGTTCCTCATAGAAATCAAAAGAGCTGGCAATACTAGCCATACATTTTTCACTTTTCAACAAATGCCTAGAGCTGATTCGTGGCTTCCTCTTTGGATGTGTCCTGGACTATTTGGATGTCCATACTCATACCAACTTCCTGTTCTCAGACACCTGACCTACTTCTCTCATTGGAGTTCCCTATCTGGTCTAGTTCATGGTTCCTGTAGGGATTTGAATTTACAACCTACCTAGTACGGAACATGTAACTAGCAGAAAATCCTACTGCTGACTTTCTTGTCAGCCAAGAAAATGGTCCAGGGTATAGAAACAGTACAACTAATTAAAATATTTTAACAAGATTCTATTGCACAATATAAAAGTCAAATAGTGTGGCAAAAATAACATCCTTTTTAAGAAAACTATCTATGTCCAAAATTTTGATCTGAACTTTAGATAGATAGTTATAGATAGATGATAGATGGATGGATATGGTAAATAAATATTACAAATTATAGAAGCTTACCTAGCTATGGGGAAAATGTTATTTATATGATTTTGCTTTTGGGGTTTTTTAAAGGTAATTTTAAAACTGTATGTTCAAAACAATTTTTAAATAATGTTTATATTGTTAAGCTGATTATCAATAAGTTAAAATACTTTTTACACTAAATTTTGCTTTCATAGTCAGTCAAAATCTGTTCTCTTACAGCCAACCACATAAATCCTAGAAAGTTAAAAAAAGAATTACACTAAACATATAATAATGATTGAACAAGATAGTCACCTTGAATTTTAAAAAAACTGAAAATTTAATTTCTTTAACAAAGAATAATTATGTCTCTCATGGTATTATAAACAAAACATTAGGGCCAATTATTTTAAAGCAAAGGGCAGGATATTCCTTAAAGTTTAATTTCAAGATTATTTCCTTAATTTTCCATAAGAACATAGGGCAAAAGACAGACATATATAGAAAGTCACGAGTTCCTTTTATGGCAGTAAGAAAACTTCCCCCACACTTGTGCTTCTACTATAGAGCTGATAAAACTTTTACATTCAAAAGTCAAAGGTTAAATAAAGGAAAGGAAATGTTTTTTGTCAAATAGTCAGGTAACCACTAACAGTCTAAGCAATCAGCAGGAACCTAACTTCTAGTAATCAAATAAAACTAAGGAAACTGCCTTTCCGTAGAAAAACGTCTCATGTCTAGAGGCTGTTTTTCTGTCTGGAAAATTGACACAAAATGTGTAAAATTGAAACATTCTGCTTCTAAGGGATTTGCCCAGAGGAAGAGTGTGAAAGCCTCCAGTTTGGTATGAGTTAAAGGGGTTGGGAGAGGGCTACAAAAGCCTTAAACATAAACCTGTCTTCCGTGTAGGAGTATTTCATTGTGAACCCTTGGCGACAATTTTATAGTTGTAAAATTGTGTTAATCAAATTAGGAAAAAAGTTACTTTTTACTTTTTGCTAGCATAAGTATATGAAAGCAATTCTAAAAGCGAAAAATGTCAAGGTTTAAATTAATAGATCTCAGGATATTTTTAAATCTTGATAAAACTAGGAGAGACATACCATAGAAAGAATTAAAGCATATGACAATGCTGCAAACTCAAAATTGAACATCAACGTTTATATTTAATAGACTAAATTCTAATATTTCTTCTAGAAATTGAACAAAATTTATAGGAATGAAAGGGATACCAGTTTTCAAATCTTTTAGTAGGAAAAATCCAAGAGAAAAAGAACGCATGGTTTTTATAGCACTGTTTGCAAATTTTCTGGCTTAGAACTCTAAGATAATTATAAATTGTTTCAAATCTTATAATGGCATCATCCAGCAGTGGAGGAAAAGTAGCTTTAAAGCATTATGTGCAAACTTCCTAGCTCAGAGCTCTAAAGAATAGAGCAGTTTTTATTAAATGTATATAGGTAATTTAGCAGCGGATTTAGCTTATAGTAAACAAACTCTTAAGTGGTGATGCTGTTAATTTATTTTCATTAAGTATTCTTTTTCTCATCTTTAACCTAAAGGAGTATTTTTCTTAGAAAATTCCAATATTCCAGGTAAAAATATAATTAATGAAAAAACTATAATCAGAAGAGAATTAATCCTTGTGTGAAATCTCAGCTTTTAGGGGAAAAAACAGTGAAATGTCCAATTATCAGGTTAAGAATGTGCAAAGTTTCTCAGCAACTATGGGGAATAATTACACCATTGTAGCCTATTCAATTTATAAACTGCTTTTAATATGTATTACTTTTAATATATAGTCATTGATTTTAAAAATTTTGACTGAAGACTATAGTAAGTCCTATATCCTAGAGTAATTTAACAAGCCTTATAGAAATAAGACTAAAATGAAATATCAAAATATAAGCAATGATTACATGTCTTGCAGTAACTTTTTTTAACTTCTATGGATATTCAAAATTTTCTACAGTAATTTTTAATCAGAGCAACATGGTTAGAGATATATTATATATTTTTCTATGACTTGTTTATGCTGGTATTTTGTCACTTTTTTGACAAATTTCAACCTTAATAAGTACGTGAATTCTAAGAAGACCGGGATGCCCCTTCAAAACTGAATGCAACATTGCTTGAAGGCTTTGGTCAGGCACCTGTTAACACTCCGAATATTAGCATAATTGATCGTCTCTCATATACCCAGGAAAACAGGAGAGTGTGTTATAAAGTAAACTGATCTATGAATTAAGAGACCTGATTATTCTAACCAATATTACGAATAGTTTATTAGATCACCCTGTCTTCTACCCCCTCCCCTAAATTACTGCTTATTCTAAATCTTAGTTTTATATCGAAACATACAAAGAAAGTTTCTTCTACTACAATTTAAAAACACAGTGAAGTCAAATAAATGGGTATTGTTGGAAGGGAAAAAACAACAGGAAATAAATTTTTGGTATGATAGCAGTTCTCCTAACTCTTTCACAAAATATGTTGAATATTTTGCATTGAAATTACAGAAAAACACTGATACCTGGCTCCACAATGGTGATGAGAAGGTCACCCCACCAGGAATATTTTTTCTCTTTCAAAGGTCATTGTTTCACACTGTGATTAAAAGCTGGGAATGAAACAACTGTCCCTTTCCCATTTTTAATTCTGCTACACTACAGTCATCAACTGACTGCCTTTCAAGTGCTCAAATATTCAAATTATAAAGCATGCTAGTAGGATAACTTCCCATCTTGCAAACACATTATGTATTTTACTTGACAAAAAGTGGTCTGGCTAAATTCTCACTAATTTTGAATATGCTATTTATAGTTCTAACATCTCAGTTTTGGAATTTGAAATCCATAAATTAGCCTTGTTATGTTTTTTTATATAGTGTTAGTCTGATTTATAGATAGTCATATTAAAGGGGGCTCTCATGTCTCAGTGTCTAGTAGCACTCTTCACATAGTAGGGTCTGGTGTTCAATTTGATGATTAGGAGGAGGAACATGAAAAAAAATTCAGCATACCTTTGTGTAAAGCCGAAACTGCCTGGGAAAGCCAGGATAAAATTCAGTAAAGTTAGTGTTCTTAAGTGGATTTAGAAAAGAGTTATAGTTATATAGATACCAAAATGCCTAGCACAAGTAAAAAACTGTTAAATTTTAAAAGTAACTAAATATGGGCATATTAATCAATTCTTTACTAAGCACTGAGCATTTACAAACAACAAATTAATAACCTTACAGGTAACTTGAGTAAAGATGAGCTTCCTAATGAAAAGCTGCATTCTGATTTGTCTTCACAATTTAAAAGGAAATGGAAAGGTGAAGATATCCAATGAAAAACGACAATGTAAAAATGAGAAAACCAGAATATTTAAAGAGATGTTAAAATATTTGGTCTAAGGAAAAAAAAAGATTGTTTCTCACTTCCTAATAGCTTGTAATTATGAGCTATTATTTTTTTATTTTAGAGTTGTTTCTTTAAGATGTTAATGCTGCCGAAATGCAATATACCAGAAATGGATTGGCTTTTACAAACGGGGATTTAATAGGTTACAAACTGACAGTTCTGTGGCCATGAAAATGTCCAAATTAAGACATCAACTAGAGAATACCTTGACTCAAGAAAGGCCTGTCATGCCCGGGGTTTCTCTGTCACGCAGGAAGGCACATGGCATATCTGCTGGCCCTTCTCTCTTGGATTGTTTCCAAAAGTGGGTCTTTCTGGCTGCTCCTGGGCCATTTTCCTCTCTTTTAAAACATTTCTGGCTCTCTCTCATAAAGGGCCCCAGGAAAGGATTAAAACCCTTCTTGAATTGGATGGGTCACATCTCCATGGAAACAATTTAATCAAAAAGTCCCACCCAAGAATATGTCTGCACCCACAAGATTGTATTAAGAGAACATGGCTTTTCTGGGGTCATTACAAAATCAAACCAGTACAAGAGTGAACCAGGAAAAAATAATGAAGGTTAAATAATATTTTACCTTATTTAAACAAGGTGAAAATGACAATGTGAGGATTAACAAGTGAACATGCAACCAACTAACATTAATGAATTTGGCTTTATCTTAAGATTCTTAAAAACAGGATAGAAACAGGGAAGTATGTTTCTTGAATAGATTGTCTCATTTTATCTGAACACATAGGTCTAAACTACATAACCCATAGAAATTGCTATTTTTTTCAGGGCATTAGAAAGTAAAATGTGAGTATGAAATGACTGCAGATGAAAGAAATTATACTCTAATCAAGTAACTATGGTGTGTCCTGGTAGAAGGAAATTCTTTATGAAAATATGTGAATTATAGTAAATACTGAATATTTGACATGTTAATTTGCATTACATTGTTGATAATGTAAAACAGTACTTGTAATCTTTAAGGATTATTATTTTTTAAGTGAAGGGTATCAATAAAATAGTCCCCTAAGCACTAGGGCTTGAAGAGCTGAGCAATTTAAATGCAACATTTGACATTATTTTTACCAAATTCAGAATTTCAGTTCTCTCAAAAGCTGATTTGTCATATACCTTTCCAGATTTTTCCTGGCTTCCTTACCTATTTATCAGCATGCTTGCTGTAAACATTCTGTCCCAGCATCTCCCTCCACAGGCCCTCAGTTGTAGTTTGGTCTTGGTGATTGCTTTCTAGGCTTTGGTACAACTCTTAACCTCACGCTTACCAGCTCTTTCATGGTTTCATTTCTTATCTCCTGAATTTCTTATATTCCTCCTTCTTGCTTCAGTCCCTCATTATGTTGAAGCCATCCTTTAGTAGCTTCCTAATAATAGTACAAAGGAGGTAGATTTTTTAATCCATGCATGACTGCAATTGATACTTTTTTCTGGACACAGAATTCTAGTTTGCAAAGGATTTATCCTCTGCATTTTGAAAGGCATTGGTTATCTTCTAACTTTCTGGTATTGCTTTTGAGAAGTTCAGTGATGTATTTTTTTAGTTTTTATTTTTAGGGAAGGAAGGAGGGAAGAAAAAGAGAAATAGAGAAAGAGAGGCCGTGAAAGAGGGAAAGGAGAAAAGAGAAAGTAGGGAAAGAAGGGGAAAAGAGGCCGAAAAGACGGGGGAAGGAGGGAGGGTGATCTGGACAGGAGGGCACCACATTTCCCATCTGCCCTCAAAATCTTCATTCAGATCTTACTAGAGCAAAATATTAAAGGGAGTTGCATTGGCTCTCCATCTGGAAGCTTATCACTTCTTGGCCAATTATTCAGAGCAACTCATTTGACTCACTTGAGCCTTGACATTGTCATCTTAATCAGAGTCATAATGTTGAGATTATACTTTATCTATCCATTTGTGTCTGGCTTATTTCACTGAGGATTGTGTCCTCAAGGTTCATCCACGTTGTCATATGCTTTGGAATCTCAGCTGGATAATATTCCATTGTATATATATACCACATTTATCCTCTGCATAATATTCCATTGTGTGTATATACCACATCACTCCATCTGTTGGTGGGCACTTGGATTGCTTCCATCTTTTAGGAACTGTGAATAATGCCATTATGAACATTGGTGTGCAAATGTCTGTTCTTGAAACTTCTTTCAGATCTTCTGGGTACATACCCAGTAATAGTATTACTGAGTCTTATGGGCACTCGATATTTAGTTTTTTGAGGAACCACCAAACGGTCTTCCATAGTGGCTGTACCATTATACAGTCCCACCAGCAGTGAATAAGTTTTCCGATTTCTCCACATCTTCTCCAACATTTGTAGTTTTCTGTTTGTTTAATGGCAGCCATTCTTACAGGTATAAGATGATATCTCACTGTAGTTTTAATTTGTGTTTCCCTTATAGCTAAATAAGAGAAGCAAGTGTTCATGTACTTTTTTTTTTTTAGCTGTTTTGCTTGCTTTTCAGAAAAATGTCTGTTCAAATGTTTTGCACATTTTATAATTGGGTTATTTATTCTTTTGCTGTTAAATTGTATAATTCCTTCATGTGCATGGGATATCAAACCTTTATCTGATGTATGGTTTCCAAATACTTTTTTCCCATTGAGTTGGCTGCATCTACCTTTTGACAAAATCCTTGGAAGCACAGAAGATTTTGATTCTGAGGCGTTCCCATTTATCTATTTTTTCTTTCATTTCTTATACTTTGGGTATAACATTTAGGAAATACCTCTTATTACTAGGTCTTGAAGATGTTTCACCATGTTTTCTTTTGGGAATTTTATAGTACTGTTTTTTTTTTTTTTTTTTTTGCATGGGCAGGCACCGGGAATCGAACCCGGGTTTCTGGCACGGCAGGCAAGAACTCTGCCTGCTGAGCCACCGTTGTCCGCCCTGCCCTAGTTCATTTTTGTATAAAGTAGAAGATATGCGTCCTCTTTCATTCTTTTGGCTATAGATATCCAGTTTTCCCAAGCCCATTTATTGAAAAGACTATTCTGTCCCAATTCAGTAGATTTGGGAGCCTTGTTGAAGCTCAATTAACTGTAAATTTGATGGTCAATCTCCACACTCTAGATTCAGTTCCATTAATCAATTCTTATATCTTTGTGCCATTCCATTAATCAATTCTTCCGTGTTTGTACCATGCTGTTTTGATGGCTATGGCTTTGTAATAAGCATTAAAGTTGGGAAATGTTAATCGTCCCATCTTGCTCTTCTTTTTTAGAGTGTCTATTCAAAGTTTCTTTCCCTTCCAAATGTTCAACGATATTCTGAATTTCATCCCTTTGTATGTTGCCTTTTTTGACTCTTGTAAACTCAGCATACTCTCATTATCCCCTCTTTTGGAATTTCATGTTTATGTTCTTTGGTTTGGCTCTTTCATTATGAAGTTCACTCAGAGGCCCTTTCAATCTAGACTCATGTCTAAAGTTTTGAGAAATTTCCTGTTGTTTTAAAAGAAATTTTCTTTATTTCCTCTTTTCTTTCCTTTGGTACTATTATTTGTCAACTGCATGCTCTGTTATTTTAACTTTTTTCCCTCTTATTTTCCATCTTTTGTCTCTTTATTATAGTTTTGAGGAGATTTTCTTGTTTTATCTTCTAAACTTTCTATTAATTTTAATTTTTCTTCAGCTTTTATATTTTGTTTTGAAGAGTTCTGTCTTATTCTCTGATAATTTTTCTCCTTCTTTTCTTCCTCCCCTCCTTCCTTCTTCCTTCTTTGACTCCCTTTACTTCTTTGTTTTGTTTCAGCTCCTCAGAATGTTTTTACTTTTTTGAAGTTCTCTTCTGCTCTTTGTATGGTATGTGCTTTTTTTGGATTTGCTCTTGTTTGTATTGGTGTCTGTAGTTCCTCAAATAATTGGTGGTTGTGCTATTTATTTATATTTAAGAGGGAGGCACTGAGACTGAATTAGAAACATTGAATAGGCAGTGATGCAGTGGGAGAAATGGGCGCTTGCCCTGTTTTTTCCCTGGAGAGATTCCCAGATCAGTTTTTCAGAATCCCGTGGGGGCATGTGTATTGGCTGCTAGTCATTTTCTCTTCTCTTGGCATGCAAATTTTGTTTCCTCTCTTCTGCTAAGTAAGTTATCATTCCTTGTTCACATACCATCTTTAAAAAATTGTTCACCTGTATTGACCTTTATTGTTTTATCTCAATTTCTTCTTGTTTTAATTAATTTATGTTCTTTTTATTCCTTTACTGTCATTTTAGTGGCACTGCCACAGGGCACAGAGATAAATCCATGATTTTAATATGCCAGATTTTACCAGAAGTTGGTTAGAATTTTAAAAATATAGGCGTTTTCAATGTTTGGTATTTTAATTATCATTTTAAAGAACTCTGTAATATTCTGCTGAATAAAGATACTATAGTTTACCTAAACCATTCTTCTACTTTAGTTTGTCTCTGATTCAGAAAGTATCATTTGTAGTCACTAATAAATCAAAAATATCTGTAAAAATGCAGATCGAATTCTCTTTTTCTAAACTCTATTCATTGATTTTTTAAAATTTAAAATCGTTTTATGTGTATGTACTTTTGTCGGTGTACAATTATATAATGTACTGGTATATTTTCATACCAGTATTTTCTCTTAGAAAGTAAACTGCTGTAGTGATGCTTTGAAGAGAAAAAAAAAAGGATGCTTATTGATATTTAACAGCATTATTGTGTTTTTTATTTACCATCCTTGAAATTAAAAGTGTGCATTTTAATAAATTTCAAATAAATTTTTGAACAAATTTAAAATATACGAATACCTTAATTTGCCTAATAATGAATATAGGTTTTATTTCATACAAATTTTTTTTTTTTTCGTGAGAATCGCACCTGGGTCTCTGGCATGGCAGGTGGGAATTCTGCCACTGAGCCACCATCGCACCATCCCATACAAATCATTTTTGGATTTACTCTTTAGCTTTCATAAAAATTAATTGTACTTTTATGTAGCAGAATGAATCAGATTAATTTTAAATTGTATTTGGTTTTGGCATTTAAAGCCATTGATTATAATTTTCAGTATAGGTCTTCTATTTGTATTGATATTTATTTTGAAATTTACCATATTACTTAAAAAAGCAGTTTCCAAAAAACTTAATGAAATATATAGTTCTATTGTATTATATGCTTAATTCAGAGATATTTAAAAAGAAATAATTGTATTTTTGTATTTTAAAAGCTGAATACCTCTTTTTCTAGACGTGCTTTTATTTTATATCTTTTTACAGTGGTTAATTTTTACCCTATGAGTACTTTTGGTGATTCCCATGAAATAGGATTAATTGATTTCAAATACTGTTGACATGTTATAGAAAAATGTAACGTACAACTTTTAAAACAGAATTTAGAGGCCTAACAAATAGCTAATATGTAAAATTTCACTGAGACAGTAAAGAGAACATGGGTATAGTTTTTTTCTGTCCCCTAGGATGAGCTTGTTTTAAATGATATAAATTTGATGTTTATTTTTTCTGATTTCTTAATTCAAAATTATATGTATACATTTTTTTAATGTTTTTTTTTCAGTTACCTGCCATGGTTTGAAGTATATTACAAGCTTTTAAATACTCTGGCAGATTACTTGACTAAGGAAC
This sequence comes from Myrmecophaga tridactyla, assembly GCA_004026745.1. Taxonomy (NCBI): domain Eukaryota; kingdom Metazoa; phylum Chordata; class Mammalia; order Pilosa; family Myrmecophagidae; genus Myrmecophaga; species Myrmecophaga tridactyla. The sequence goes on along the minus strand of PVIY010009288.1, from coordinate 7,185 downwards.
TGGTAAGTTGTTTTTTTCCTTTAAAAGAATACAAAAAAAACCACCTAAAACTAAAATTTGTTCTTGAATTAACCAGTATCTCTCTGGAATGATAATTTGGTACATTCTTTCCCTTAATCATTGTTTGATTTTTCATAGGAGCTGATCTTACTGAGATGTAAGCTGTGCTATATGACACAATTTAAACCAAATTAAAAAAAAAAAATTGGCCCTTACTCATTGTCTGCTGTTGCTTTCTAATGTCCAAATTCAGGGAATACTTTCTGTCTTCTGGATAGTTCTTTAAATTTTCATTTATTTTCCCTCCTTCTTGAGATTGTGTTATTCTTACTTGTCTACACATCATTTTTCTTTGTTTTTACCTGTCTGCTCAACTTCTTTCTTAGGGCCTTTACCTCTACCTCCACCTCCACCTAAAATTTTTATGTTCCCTATGTTACATTTTTAGTTCTCTTTTTTTCTTCACTCTTCACTCTAGGCATTATTTACGGGGCTTTTAAATATTACCATACCCTGATTTTCAGTAATGCGCTTTTGTAAATCTTTATCATTCCACTGCTTATTCAGTCTGTCAGTAGCTCCCCTTTTTCTTTAGAATAAAATCTAAACTTGTGTACAGACTGACATATAAGAAGCTTCATGATCTGGCTTCTGACCTATACCAGTTAATCTTCTCCTACTTTGCCATATGTATTATACCACTCAATTATTTTGAGCTACTTAAATATCCCAAACATAACTTCGCAGTGTCTGTCAAGATTATAGGTCATCCACTTGGTATTACTGGTAGAACACTTATCATCATAATTATCTATAAAAAGAAACCTGAGAGCTAGGGAAAGATGATGGTAGGGAGGTGTGAAATTTAGCTCGACTTCTAGAGGAGCCAGTAGATAGCCAGGAACTGTCTGGAACAACTGTCTGGAGGATTTCCATGACCGGACATACATTGTACACCAATCCATAATGGGTGGAAGAGTGAAGATCATACTTCAGAACTGTAAGGAAAGTCTAACTGTGGAGGTTACACCTTCCCCCACTGCCACAGCATACTGTTTTGGAGTCACTTCTTCATGGGAAAAAGAAGCAGTTTCTACTAAGAGCAAGGTAAAGAAAGCTCAAGCAAATTCCAATGGTGAATTTAATTGACAGATTTGTACTGCTGAATACAAGCCCCAAGCACAGATAAACCCAGAGCAAGCACAAATGGACCCCAGAGGTCTTTCCTGGCAGATAGAAGGTGGAGCTGATGGGAAAAAGCAGAACAATACAGAGGCTTTGGAGTTGGCCAAGCTCAGAATTCTGGAAAATAGCTGTGCTCCAAGAAAAGGGGCACATAGAGCCAGTTAACCACTCAGCTGTTTATGACTGAACCCAGGAGATTGGGGACTGGCTCTGAAAAGGATTTTTTATTTCCTTTCCACTTATTTTTTTTTTTAACTTTTTTAGGAACCCCCGTTAAAGACAGCCCCAGGCATTTTCAGTTGTTAGCACTGCCCCAGGCAAGGGCAGAGTTAAGGAATGTCCAGTCAGGTGAAAGAAATAATTCCGTAAATGGCCTATCTTCCCTAAAAAAAAGGCGTGGGGCAGGGCCCAGCACAAGTGGGGATTCTCATTCAGAGAATTCAGACCACAGGAGCTAAAAAATAGAAGCAGCTTAAGCCAATCTTCTGCCCCAGCCTCTGTTTCAACCACACCCCTTACAGGGACAGGATCTACTGAGCATTAAAGGTACCATACTGCTTTATGCCAGGGGGGATCTGTAGGCTGACAAACACCACTTGGTGGACAGGATAAGAAAAGCACAGAATCAAAGAGGCTTTGTAAGAAATACTGACACCTGGCTGGGCTCATCATCAGGGAAACTATGTGTGGATTTTCTCAGCAGAAACCATGGAGGGAAGAAGGCAGTGGAATGATATATTTAAGATACTGGGAAGAGAAAAACTGCCAACCAAGAATTCTATATCTGGCAAAACTATCCTTCAAAAATGAGGGAGTCTTTAAAATACTTTCAGACAGACACTGAGAGAGTTTGTGAATAAGAGCCTTGCACTACAAGAAATTCTAAAGGAAGCACTACAGGCAGATAGGAAAAGACAGGAGAGAGAGATTTGGAGAAGAGTGTGGTGTGATTGAAAGAGGAAGGCTAGGGGCATGTGTGACACCAGAAGGCAAGACAGCGAATAAAAACTGGGACTACATAACATAGAAAACTTGGAGTGGTCAGTGATGTTGAGTAAATGTAAAAATATAAGACAGTTTTTACATGAGGGAGAACAAATGAATGTCACCATTGCAAGGTGCTGAAAATGGGATAGTATATGGAAAAAATGCAGTCAATGCAAACTAGGGTCTATAGTTAACAGTAATATTGTAATATTCTTGCATTAATTGTAACAAAGGCAATATACTGAAGCTAAATGTTAATAAGAGGAGTATATAAGGGAGGGATATGAGATTCTTGTTGTTGTTTCTTCTTTTTATTATGTTGTTCTTAATTAAAATTATTTTTCTTCTATCTTTGTGGAAGAAATGGAAATGTTCCCATATAGACTGTGGTGGTGCATGCATAACTATATGAGCATACCAGGAGCCACTGATTGCTTACTTAGGATGGATTGCATGGTGTGTGAATAAAACTGTTTTAAAAAAATAAACGGGTAAATACAAGTACTGGAAAAGATACGGAGAGAGAAAAATACCTATTTCACTGTTGGTAGGGAAGTAGAGTGGTACAGCCCCTCTGGAGGGCAGTGTGGTGGTTCCACAAGAGGCTAAGTATAGGTTTCAATATTATGCCGCAACCATGTTAGTAGGTGTGTATTTGGAAGAATTGACAGCAGAGACACTAATGGTCATTTGCACACTGGTGTTTATGGTGGAATTATTCATGATTTTCAGTGGAAGGAGGTGGCCTAAAGATACATGAACTGATGAACGGAAGGGTGAACTGTGGTGTGTACTGAGCAGTGTAAGAAGGCATGAAGTTGTGAGGTATGCATCTAGGAGAATGAACCTTGAGGAGATTCTGTTGATTGAAATAAGCCAGAAACAAAAGGACAAGTATCATAAGGGCTCACTAATGTGGACTAACTATAATGAGGAAACACTGAGAATTGAATTCAATTGCATAGGTTATCAGGAGATACAAAAATGGGCGAAGATTGGCCAGTGAATAATTAAGGAGTACAGAACGTTAAATAACGCCTATAGTAAAGGTTCTTGACTGTAAGCTCTTCCAGTAGTCACATCTACTGCTGAGTTTTAACTGTTATTTCCCAATTTTGAGTTGCTGAACTCTCTGTGTATAACTTGGTAGTTTCCTGGAACTTTAGGTATCTGTATGGCACCTGAGACTCAAGAGTTCCACAGCAATGAAAGCAGTATTCTATACAGCAAATGTTAAAAAAGCTGAAAAATATCAGGCTTGAATTGGAGATATGAATGAAATAGACTTATTTAGGATTAAGGTAAATCAGAATACAGTGTAAAGGATGATATTGACTGTATTTTAAAACTTCAACTTCTGTGTGAGACAGAAAAGAAGAAATGTTTATTTGGTCCAAAATTTATATTTTCTGTAGCACACGTGGCTCGTTTGAGTCTGTCATGTACCCCAGAAAAAGCCATGTTTTAATCCTGATCCAATTTCGTGGAAGCAGCTGTTTCTCTTAACCCCTATTCACCCCTTTAGGCCAAAAACTTGATTAGTTTATCTCCACAGAAATGTGACACACCCAATTGTGGATATTAACCTTTGATTTGATGGAGATGCGACTCCATTCATTCCTGGGGTGGGAGGGGGTCTAGTTTACTCGGAATCCTTTAAAAGAGGAAAAATTTTGAAGAAACCTCAGAAATGACAAAAACAAAAGAAACTTCAGAGCAGACCAAGCCTACAGAAACGACAATAATGATAGAAGCCTCAGAGCCAACAGCAACTTCACAGCAGAACTGACACAGATGCAACACATAGAGAGCAGAGACACGGATGTTTGGAGATGCTTGGAGCCCAGCAGACGTTGCCATTTGATGTTAAGCAAACCAGAACCTGGAGAGAGCCAAGGGAAGCCAAGAGAGGAAAGCCAGCCCCAGAGAAACAAAATGAGGAACCCCAACAGGAACTGAGGCTGAAAGCAGTGAAACCCAGGAACAAGGGACTGGTAGGTGCCAGCATGTGACTTCCCAACTGACAGAGGTTTTCTGTACCCATCAACCTTCCTTGAATTAAGTTATCAATCCGTAGGTACTTTAGTTTGGACATTTTTATAGGCATAGAACTGTCGACTTGTAACTTATTAAATTCCCCCCCCCTTTTTTTTGCATGGGCAGGCATCAGGAATCGAACCCAGGTCTCTGGCATGGCAGGCAAGAGTTCTGCCTGCTGAGCCACCATGGCCCGCCCTCAATTCCCCCTTTTTAAAAGCTATTCCAGTTCTGGTATATCACATTCCAGCAGCTTGTAAACTAACACACACACTATCTAATTTAACCTACCTGGTAAATTTATTTAAACCATATAATTACATGGAACCTAGAAGAGGGAATGACAGCTTGTTATTCTGTACAGGTTAATGTAATACCCTGATAGATCACAGAGTATTTTCCAGAAATAAATAAAAAAATTCTTGCAAAATCCCCTTGAAGGACTGGTGAAAACTGTGGAAATATTAAACTTCCACGTCAGAGAATTTCTGATATTCTGTCAGCCATAAGGGATCCCAGTTTTATAAGCCAAGCCCTTGATCTTGGGCTTGCCCTTATGAAACTTCTTCCTGTGAAGAAGAAGCTAATCCAATTTATAATTATGCCTGAAGATTCGCCCTCAGAGAATCTTTTTTATTGCTAATATGTAGCTTCTCTCTCTAAGCCAACTCTCCCCCTTACGTGGGCCATGACTCCCAAATCTCCCTGGGAATGTGGGATATGACTACTGGGATAAGCCTGACCCTGGCATTGTGGGATTGAGAATACCTTCTTGACCAAAAGGGGGAAAGGAAGCAAAACAAAATAAAGCTCAATGGGTAAGAGATTTCCAATAGAGGTCATTCTGGAGGTTATTCTTATGCAGTATATAGACATCCCTTTTCAGTGTCTAGTGTATTAGAATAGCTAGAATAAAAGACCTGGAACTGTTGAGCTGTAATCCAGTGGCCTTGGTACTTGATGGTAATGGTATAACTATATAGCTTTTATGATGTGAATGAGTGATTGTGAGAACCTTGTCAGTGACACTCCCTTTGTCAGTATATGGGTAGATGAGTAATGAAATAAAGACAAAAATAAATAAACAATAGGGTGCAATAAGGTATATGCAATGTTTTGGGTGTTCCTTTTATTTTTATTTTTTATTTTCGGAGTAACGAAAATGTTCTAAAATTGATTGTGGAGATGAGTGCATGAATATAAGATGGTACTGTGAGACATTGATTGCACACTTTGGATGGATTATATGGTGTGTGAATATTTCTCAATAAAATTTCATTAAAAAAAACCCAGAAACCAAAATTTGGCACAAATTCTTCTCCAGACACTTTCCCTGACTCCCTAGGCTTAGTTAGGTGATGCCTGCTTGGTGTTCTCAAAGCACTTTTACACTGGGTTGTATGTCTCTGTCTCTACCACTCAAATAGTAGTTGTGGGTTAGAGTCTCTTCCATCTGTTTCCTCAGTAGGAAATTGGTATTGAGTAAAGAGTTATTGGATAAATAAAAATACATTAGAGGGTGGGCCACGATGGCTCAGCAGAGTTCTCGCCTGCCATGCAGGCAGAGTTTTCTGCAGGCAGAGTTCTCGCCTGCCATGCCAGAGACCTGGCTTCGATTCCCAGTGCCTGCCCATGCGAAAAAAAAAATTAGAAAAATTACAATATATATATTTTAGACCTCTGTGTTACAGCTGAAGGAACTGATACCTAGATATTTTTCTGTTTTTGTTAACTAAAATTAGTAAGTCAGTGCTATATAGGAAATCATAGGCAAAGTTGTAGACAAGGGCATTTTTTTGGATGGGAATATTTTTGAGACAGAGCATTATACCTCTCACCCTAAATTTTCCTGTAGAAAAGGCTTATTTTAAGCTTTTCAATGTTCTCTATTTTAAAAGTATATTTCAAAAGTTTCAGTGCTCTAAACAAAATTCAACTGAATCTGACACAAAATATACTCATAGGTTAATATTTCGGGGTTTTATTAAAATTTAACTTACAGTCTTGTTAGATACAGTCCAATAGAGAATAAATTTACTTTCTGTTCAGTATGCTGTACCAGGCACTTTTCTGAGCATTGATACAATCTATATTTGAAAAATCACTTGTAAGAATTAGAGATAAATTAGCATAAATCTTTTATGTTTTCTTTGACATGCTAATTTTTAAAAAAACAGACTTTTATTATTTGATTAGTTTCAATTTGGCATCTTTCATCAAACTTCTTTAGAATGAATTTTTTATTTCAGTACTACAGATGATAGAAAAATAATATTTCTTTTATTTTTGCTTTTAAAAGTAATACAAATCACCTTGCCATCTATTTTTGAATTCAATAAAAGTAGTGGATAAGGAGGAAATATGACGTGGATCATCTGTAATTGTATATAAGTTTAAAGTCATTCTGTAGATCTTTGTAATACAAGGGTTAATTTTCATCCCTGGCATGTTCAGATTAATAGGGCCTTAAGGGGTGGGCCCAAGTAATAGGGGAAGTGAGCCACCATAGAATTTAAAATCTTCATAAATATTCCCCCCAGAAGTTTAATATGGTAACTGATAATAAAAATTGAACTTGACCCCTATACTGTGAACCTGAAATCTTGGATATTGTTTTACTATTTTTGTGACTTTGATCAATGTACAGCCTCTGTAATTCAGATATATAATTCTGTCATTTAGAAACTAGAAATGGTATCTTTTTTCCCTCAGATAGGATTTATATGTATTATTTAAAAGTTAAGGTGGGCGGCTGCCGTGGCTCAGCAGGCAGAACTCCGACCTGCCGTGCTGGAGGTCTGGAGTTCGATCCCTGGTGCCTCTTGCCCATATGCAAATTAAAAAAAAAAAAAAGTTAAGGTAATCTTTTCACTGTTCATTGGAGCAAAGCCTGCCTCCTAATTTTTTGGTCAAATTTCATAATTTAAATATAATTGTAAGGTTTTAGTTATTTGTCGATAGTCCAGGTGTTCTCTT